>QEPC01008061.1:944814-1029814 GCA_003113815.1 Sphenodon punctatus | reverse complement strand
GGCTAACACATTATATAACGACTGTCTCTGAGAGACCCCGAATCTGCACCGCCTCCTCTTACTTGCTCTGCTGCACAAATTACCTCAAAGATCTAGGCCATCATAAGACTAGATGGGTTTTGTTTGTTTAAAAAAACAAGTCAACACCAAAAGGAAACACAATATTATGGGAATAACATTTAAATATGAGGGAATGTGTAATTGCACCTAGAGCCCCACCACCATCCTTCATCTTTGGTTAGAATGGGCAATTCAAGAAGACTTAAAAATATTCCCATGAAAGTCCCAAACACATCTGTCTAACAGATTCAACCTAGTAAGGGTCATGTCCACACTGGGGAATGGTCGAACCATAGCTCATGCAATGCATAAAATATAGAGATAGAAGTACATCAAACCACTTTCTATCTAGGTTCACAGCACAGTCAAATATTTCTGCACCAAGCATTACTGAAACCCAGCACCCGGACAGAATAAGGACAATAACAAAAACTCAAAAGGGAAGCCACCACTGGACACAATAAAGTTTCTGGCTTGATTCCCTCCCCTTCGAGGAGAATTATTTATTATTAATTAATTTATTATTATTATTATTATTATTATTATTATTATTATTATGAAATGCTATACACATTCCCCCCCCCCTCTTTTCCCTTCTGAAGTCATTCGGAAGTATAGCATTGAAATATATACACACAAAAAAATCACTTACTGTTCTGCATGGTGAACTGAGAGAGCAGAATCCCACGTGGCTCGCTTATAGTGTTCTATTAGTAATAAAATATGCATTAATCAGGGGATGGTAGCACACAAACTTCAACTCTAGATAGTTTAATATGTCAGAGGCTGGATTTGTTACATTTAGACATGTTCGCAAAACTCATGTAAAGGTTTTAGACTTAATTTTTTTAAAAGGTCAAGCAATCCGTAAGAGAATCCAAATAGCCTTACACACACACACACGCACACACACACACACAATGACGTTCAAGTGGCACTGTTACGATTACTCCGTATTTGAAAATGCCTATTGAGTGGTCTCTTAGCAAGAGCAACATGGGTTTAAAACTTGCCTGAAATCTGGGTTGAGTCTCCTCTCCTACAATTTAAGGGCTCACACATCTGCGTGTCACTAGTTAAAGTCTTCCCTCTAGGACAAAGCAAAACAACATTAAAAGTGTGGCGAGATACTTTTTTTTTTTTTTTTTTAAGCGTGCTGGAACAGAGCACTGCTTGGAAGCGGGGATTGGAGGGGCTAGCGAGTCCAAACCGTCACAAAAATCAGCGGCAGCAGCATTAGCAAAGTTTTCAAGTCTTTGCAGATGGGCTGAGCAGGTTGTGGCTCCTGCTCCAGACTCAATAGTTTTTGACTGTGCCCATTTTTTCGGTGCTCGTGTTTACAAACAGAACCTGCGCTAGCGGTGTGGAGCTGAACTCTGTTTCTTTCCATGCTAATGGTAAGGTAACCGAGGGGGGAGTTGGGGGCCAGGAAGTGGGCATTTTTTTTTCGCATAACGTTTAGAAGCGATGTTTAGCTCAGTTCCCTTTTGCATCATGGGACTGTGTATCTTTGAAGTTGCTCTCCAAACAAATATGTTTTGGGTTTGTTTGTTTTTTGCATGGCCAGGAGTGAGTCTACTTCTCCCCCTTCCTTCCTTCCTTCCTTCCGTCCCCTTCAGTGGCACTAACAACTTTCCCCCCTCGCTCCACCCCAGCACCAAACTCCACTTATTGTGATTAACTTCTTTTTTGGTCTTTAGATCTTCCCCTTTTTCACTGTACTCTGACACACGCTGTCTACCTCGCCTCACTGCTTTAAAAAGTAAGAACAGGAGGGGGTGAGAACTGTTAAACAAAGCCTACAGAATGTGAACAATGGCTTCCATTCTGCTCCTCTACCCAAACCAAGAGTGCAAGAAACGCAGTCTCCTTCACCGGCAAGCATAGCTTCCCAACTAAAACCTACCAACAACCCTCCAACTTACAAAGAGCAGAGAAACAAGACCCCTTCTCCCTCTTCATTAAGTGTCTGCCTTGACCCAGCTCGCCTGGACAAGCACCAGGAGGGGGGGGGGGGATTCGCCTCTTATTGATTGATTGATTGATTGATTTATACATTCGTTTATTTATTTATTTTGGAGCCTTGCAAGGAGGGAAGGGTGGGGGGAGAAATAGAAAAGTAATTTCTCGTTATAAATATCTGGAGGTAATTGTGTTACTGGTGTGAGTTGTTAAGGGTTGTAAAAAGAAACAACAGCTCAGTGGGGTGCTCAATTGGGGTGAGACAATTACAATAAAGAGCCCATTCAAGAGGTTTGCTTTAAAAAAAAGTGTGTGTGTGTGTGTTTGTGTGTGTGTGTGTGTGTGAGAGAGAGAGAGAATGTAAAATAATTAAATAGCCACAGCCTTCATTTTTCTCTCCCCCCCCCCCTTTTAAAAAAACTAAAAATACTTCTCTTTCTTTAGCGGCTGTAATGAATATTAATTTTACTCTCCCTGCATATGATGGAGAATCCAAAGAGGTACTTGTTTCCCTATTCAGGACTAGCACCGGAATAATTTATTAATAGCTTTTAGTCATCTTAATACCATAAAAAAATTAACATCAGACAAGTACTTTCTCGCAGCGTGAAGACTTGGACCGGTAAATATTTACTGCTCTGTGGAGAACTACCTGAATAGCAAGAGAGCAAGCTCCTCTGCACTTCCAATGGGAGACGCTTGCCGTATCTCCTTTAGCTTAACTCACGTAAAACCATCCCTTTAATACACGAAACACGTCTGCATATGCACACACACCGAACAGAAAACCCAGTTAATCAGCAGAGAATTTAATACACAACTCAGAAGCGTGAGGGACAGAGGAGGCGAGAAGAAATCCAGAACGCTTTTGTTAAACTTTAGCCCCTGCTTCTGCCAGCAAGCGTGCAAGAAATAATAAACTGGATTTAAAAAAATAAAATAAAAATAAATGATACCACCCTCACTAGGCCAGCCGACTACTTGAGTACTATGTGGCTTGAGAAAAGAGAGCTAGGCTCCTGCTTTTAAACTGAACAAACTCTAATTGCCCAAGTAATCAGCCACATTTAGCAAAACAAAAACAAGAAAAGTCAATGCAGCCCAGCACCCGGAAGCAGTATGATCCTCTACTCTGCGCGTTCCCGTGCCATAATTCAATGTTGCTTCTCCTTTTGCAGACTCTAGGAAGGTGTATCTGCAGATCTATGCACACTGATTTAGAATAGCTACAGTGAATGAAGCATAATAATGTGTAAGGTCCCAGGAACCAAACTCAGTAGGCCAGGCCTAATCTGCAAATTGTTTTTAAATTTCGAAATCTTTATATAATCTGATCCCGTTTGGGATTATTTTTTCTTCCTTTGAAAACATAATTAGCCAGTAAAATCACAAAGTTTTAAATGCGCAAGGCCGAACAGGACGAAGATAAAAACTAATAAATTTGTGTTTAGACATTTGCAAAGGTCAGTAGCTATACAAATGTTTACTGTCAAAGACCTCAATAATTATTTTACGTCCATAAAAATATGCAATATGCACACCCTCCTCTCTTCTCGTATCCTGTGAGCTTTATTTATTGTTTTTAACAAAGCATCTTCCAGACAACTTCAACCTTTCAGAAGAAAAACTTTATTTTTAAACTTTGTATATATTTTTTTAACTCCCAGTTATGAGACGTTTACAAAGGTTAAATTTAAGTCTAGCTTTTCCAGTTGCACTTTTGGAAGGTGGGGTGAGGGAGAGTTGGGGAAAAAAAATCAACTTTATTGTTGCCTTTATGAGATCAAACATTATGCACGGAGAGTTTGCAACCCTCCCCCCCCCCTCCTTTGCTATTTTTGGGATCTCAAAATAGGAATGAATTACAAGAGTTTTTGGCAGAATAACTGAGATTAATTACAAAAGGGGAGATATTTTAGAATCGCTTTCTTTCTCTCCCTCCCCACACTTTTTGTTCTTTTTAAATAAAGAAAACCAATGATTCCCTAGTTAGAGAACGTGTTGGGGGGAAAATATTGACGGCAGGTTGGTAGTAGTAGGATACTAAGTGTTCTCCTCAGAAGAAAGTTAAACGCTCCAAGGGACTCGGAGAGTCTCTTCGCACGAAGGGTTTGCGTTTTGCTGTTTGCCTCGTGTGCGCTCGCGAGTTGGAAAGTTCTTCTCGGTATTATGGACAAGTTCGGTGAGATCTCCCCACCGCTTGATTGAAACTGACAGTCTTTCAACTCTGTTCAGAGCTTCCCGGATACAACTACTGCGAATTGACTTGGCCTAGAATGTGACTCTCCCCCCCCCCAGCCCCCCCAACCACACTGTCTCTCTCTGTCTCTCTTTTCCTCTTTCCTTGTGGCGAGTTAGCATTTAAAATTAGAGGCGAGAGCGCCCTAAACGAGACTTTTCCAAGGCATTAGCTTCAGGAGGCACAAAGGGGGAAGGAATAAAAAAGTCACGGAGCTGGGATCGACCCGGCTACACCCCCTGCCCCCCCTCCAGCTCCAGAAAACAACTGGCGAGGATCGCCGAGGAGTCACTTCCCTTGCAGAACAGACATAACAACAAAACCTCCACTAGAAAAAAAAAATCGGTGCAAAGAGAAGAGGCTGAAGTAAGGCAGCTTGCTGCTCGGCTGCCCCTTCAAATATCCGCCAGTCCGGTCACAACACCTTTTTCTTGGCCAGCTCATCTTGCCTTTGCAACTGGGGGGTGCCGTGAACGGCTCTGCAAGCATTTGTGATCGCTCTGTCCAGCAAGTACATTGGAGCTGCTGCTGCTGCTGCTGCTTCTGGCATTCAATGGTTTCCAAGTCAGATGCGTTTTAAGCTCCCCCCCCCCCCCCCCTCTGTCCAGAGGACCACTGGTTCCAGTGAAAGCAGAAAGTTTTGGTAAGCTTCTGGACTGGGAAGTTCCCTGGGAAGCTCTCCCGGAATGCAGGTGGGGATATGAGAGAGAGCGAGCGAGCGAGAGAGAGCGCTGTCTAAATATTAAAATGAAATGAAGGGAGAAGTGAGGAGAAGAAATGAGCAGACTCACCTTTATGAGGCATCCTGTCTTGTTGTCAAAGCTCCTGTCAATAGTTTAAGAGCGCACTGATTTGAAATGATGGTGCTTTAAAAAGAGTTGCCAGTAAAATAGTTTTTCTCCACTGAAGCTGCTGCTTGTGTGATCTTGAATTCCTGGGAAGGAGACAGAGATTGACAATAAAATGGGCTGTCACTGACTGGAGAGTGAGAGCTAAAGAGTGTGTGAGTGAAGTAGGGGAGAGAGAGAGAGACAGAGCACACCTATGCTGATTGGTGATGGCTCAAGTGTATTAATGTATGTGTGCCTGGTCTCTGCCTCGCCTCCACTGCTCTTCACTGGCCCATTAGCAAAGCCTGACCTCTGTCATCATCTTCCAGCAAAACACTTCCTCTCTGCGCCTTAACCAGAGCGGGAAATGAGGCTGAGCCAGGGCTCGCTTTTCAAACCCACTAATCACTCCACACATGCAAATGCTCTGCTCTCTCCCACACAAAATATTGCTTTATGCAAAGCAACGCCATTGCCTCCCAGCTGCCGATTGGATGCTCAGTCACACTGCCTGGTTCAATTGGCCCATTTGTTTGAATATGAATGCACTTGTTTTTTGCTCCTCACATAGATTTTTTCCCCTGGTTGCCTGTTCTCTCCTCTCATCCCCTGCGCTCGGAGACTCCCAGACACATTATTAGTGGGCAATCACCTTATCTGCAGTTTTGTCTCGGGCACAATGATTCGTGGCTTGCTTTCAGTTCTCCCAAAGAGCGCCTCAAAGCTATCGGTAGTGGCTGAACTTTCTCTCCATTAGCCAAGTGCCTTTTCCCAACTAAAACATAAACTCCGCTCGCCCCCGCCTCCAAGTTAGGGCCTGCAGTAAATAAATAATGGGGCTTGGAGGGGGGGGGAAGGAGGAAGCCCCCCTCGTTCCTCCCTCCCAGGACGATCTACGTGTGTGTGTGTGTGTTGGAGAGGGGTGGGGAGCAAGAAGCGAGATCCATTTGCATTTAAACAGTTAGCTCCCACCAGACAATAGAGATAAGGGGAAAAATAACATTCAAATGGTAAAGACATAAATATTTGGGAGACAGGCGCTTTGTAAACTGAATCGCCTGAAGCTAGCCAAGTCTTACAGTTGGGTTTCTTGGTCCCCACCCCCCCTCCTCTTTCTCCAAACGTATCAGAGAGGAAAGCCTCTCTCTCCAGCTTGCAAAGTGCAGAGCAAATACACAATTTACTTTGTGTATTGAGGGCTCTTGTGAAAGGCCCTGAAGTGTCCTTTACCAAACACTCACAAACTTCTTCCACGTGCCATTTGTTGACTAAGAGCTGCTTTTTCCCCCTGCAGGCACTACAAAAAAGGGGGAGGGAGTGGCATGTTGAAAATATCTCCAGTGCTCAGGCAGGGTGGTGTGAGTGTGTGTGTGTGTGTGTGTGTGTGAATGAGTGTGCTTTTACACACTCCAACAGATTTGTTCCCCCCTCCTCTCAATTTCTCTCTCTGCGTAAAGGCAACACATCTTCAATAGCTGCCAGAAAATGGGGGGGGGGGGGGGGGAATGGTAAGTAAATGACTTTGCTGCTCTGACCACACACCACAAGTACATTTGTTGAATGCCGGACTATTAAGACACACCTCAGTAAACTCTAAAGCAACCCCTCAGTGCATGCATTTAAGGTTACACTGAGAGCACCAGTCTGAGCTCAGGGTGTCCCGATCGTTTATGGCGAGTGGTCCGGTTGGGGAAGGGGGTGGAGAACAGTCAAAACACACACACACACACACCACACACACACACACACACACACAAAGAGGGGAGAGGGAGAAAAAATTCCAAGAGCGGATGGAGGCAAAAGTGGAGAGTATGAACGCGCAAAGCATAAAATGAAGTCGTAGCCGCATACACTTGACTTCTCTTGACATGTGAAAAGTGCTAAAAGTCAAAGCTCATCAATAAAGTATCTTGAAATTGAATAAGGGCCCTGACAACCATTGCATTCTTAAATAAAGTACAATGAGGAGACAAACGACTCTGCCAAGGAGTTTGCATGTGAGTGAAAGGACGCCTCAATAGGAGCTGGATAATGGGCTGCCCGGCCGTCATGCACTGTCATCTCCAGTCCTGCGGAGAAGCTGCCACAGCTCCTAATAGCACAAAATGGGCTCTTAAGAGACTATTGGCTTTGCCTCTCTGCTTTTTCCACCCCCTTCCAACCAACCCTTCTCTCCCCTCCCTCCCCCCTCCCCCCCCATCCTTTCCTCCGTGTGCCAATTTGCCTTGATGCTGATTATCTCTAATGCGGGCGTGGATGGGGGTTGATTTAGATTTTTTTTTATTTTTTGTTTAAAGGCTTGGACTTTAAAGAAGGGAGTTTCTCCCAAGTCAACTCTTTGGACTTCGCTGAATTTAAAAAAAAAAAAAAAAAAAAAAAGGGGGGGGGGGAGAATAGAAAAACCAAAACCAAAAAAGAAAACCATCTTTTGGACCCTGTACAAAGAGGAAAGGGAAAGCTGTCTTCACTTCAGCCTGGAAGAACCTCCCGCCCCCCCAACACTTTCCTGGCTGCAGGCGGACTCCAGACTGGAAAAATGGTTGGTTTGATTTTCTCTTCCAATATTTTTTTTTGGGGGGGGGGCGGGGGGGAGGAGGCGTGGTGGCGGTAGTAGGGGGTGAGTTTGCCCAATAAACAACGTGGGATATTTAAGATAGCTGCCCCGCTCTGGGGGAAGACATCGCTCGCCTGGCCAAGTCATTCACATCCAGTTACAATAGTTCAGGCCTAGGTCAAGCTGCATTTCCCCCCTAGTCGTGCATATTCATTAACAATGGAGCAGAAAACAGCGCTGGAAAGACGTGACCATCGAGGGCTTTTTCACACGACCCTCCCTGAAGGCAGGTAAGGAGCAAGAGGCAGTTAAAGAGCTAGGCTGTGCTACCAAGGCATTGACCAGAGAGAGGGGCTCTTCTCAAGTGGCACCTAGGTGTGCCTGGCTCCATCACATGGGCGACTAGCGGCAAACTAAGAGCCTGGCAGAAATGAGCTGCACCCTAGCAATCGTTCGGCAGCAATCCTGTAACCCCCCCCCCTCCCTCCCCAGCTCATCAGCTTCCAAGAAGGCGCCAGGTTTAACTCTTTACAGCAAACTCTTCCCCTTGGGGTTAAATATTCATTTCCAGCGCACAAAGGAGATGAACCAAAAGAACAATTACAAACCAAATGTCTTGCTTGTCTGCTTCCCCAGAGTGCTGATTCTGCTGCGTCTGCTGCTAAACTGCCAGAGAACTTGGCCAAATCGTCCCGAAAAGCAAGAAAAGCTATTTCTCTACAAAGGTGCGAGTCCTCTCTGCTTGCATCCTGGAGGCAAGATTTGTAAGATCGCAACAACAGCAACTGCAAAATCTCGGAAGGCTCCACAAGGATTTTTAAAGCTGAGATCTAGTCCTTTTATTGTGATAATGATTATTTTTTCTGGATTGAAGTCAGACGAATCCTCGCTTTTCTTTCTAACAAAAATTATTTTAAAAAACCTCTCCTCCACTGGGCATAAAAAATGGTGAAAGAGGGGGGGAAATGACTTTCTTCGGATCTTCATGCAAATATCATTTTTACAACCTCTCAATTAGCCGTCCTTTGGATTAGCACCTTCTTAGGCTTCCTCTCCAGAATAAAGAAGCCGTAATGTTGTTGCTATTTCCCCCTAGGGCACAGTGGGCTTTGTATCACCTCCCAAAAAAGTTTTAACAAAAAAAAAAAATCATAAGGGGAGGGAAACGGTGAATACAACTGACGTCATTCTGGAGATGGGGGTGGGAGGGAAGGGGAGTGGAGGGAGGGCAGAAAAAAAACAGTCACAAAAGAGCTCAAATGCTTCGGCTGCGACTGATTTATCAGGACGTGGAGGAGCTTCAGAAGCTAAAAGGGAAAAGTAGAAAGAAAGAAAAAAAGAAAGAAAAGAAAAAGAAAGGGAGAGAGAAAACAGGGGGTGAGGTAAAGGGTGTGAGTGTGTGAGAGAAAGTTGTTGTGTGTGCGCGCTTGTGTGTGTGTGTGTGAGAGAGCGAGCCTGTCCCAAGAATGTCCAAGGGCGGGCCCCTCCTGCCCTTAGCTGCAGGGACTGCAGCACTAGGCTGAGGCAGGCAGCCCCTTCGGAGGGAAAGCCTGCTCTCTCCTGACTCGCCCTGCCAATCCGGGATTAGTTGAAATATACCTGCTCTAAAACGTAAGGACAAGGAAGTCCCTGCAAAGTTGAGGCAACAGTCTAAGGACGCCATTTTAACTCCAGCCTGTCTGAACACGCGCCTCCAGCTGCTCAGTTTTAGAAGAGGGGTCCCCCCACCCACCCCAGCAAAGAAAGGCGGAGAATTCAAAATAATGATGATGCTAATAATAATAATAATAATAATAATAATAATAATAAATAAAAAAACAAGCTCCCCTTTCCTACCACTTGGAAATAAGTAAACATCTGTTCTGAAGTTGAGATTTAATCCGAACAGGTCTTCGTGGGGGGACTTTTAAAAGGGGGCTTCATCCAGGAAAATCCCAGCTGATCGATGTCCATTGGGTAGGAGAGGGCAACAGTGGCCCATAAACGGGTGACCAGGTCTGGGGGAGCGATTCTTTGTACAGATATGGTGGGAATATGATTAGTAAGGTTTTTTCTCGGAAGTGAAAAGTTTCCCCAGCAATCTCCCTTGTCCAGGCCAGATCATAGGAGTGGTAGCTGGGCTAGCAGAGGTCCGATGACAAACGTGTTGCCTTTCTGGTGCTAGCGGGAGCCTTCCACAGAAAATGCACCTTAAAAGGAAATGCTGCTCCTAAGTAGATTTCTTGGTAGACCCTTCTCCTTTTCAGGGGTTAGCTTTGCTGGAGAGTTGTTTTATGTTTTGTTTGTTTGTTTGTTTATTATAAATGGTTTAATTGGGTTAATTTTTAAGGACGACTTGGTTCCTCCATTTCTAGCAAATTCAGATTAGAAATGTTCTGTTAATTTTGGTAATTAGGAATGGGGGTGAGGGAGGAAAAGATACTAAACAAAACAGTCACCTAGGGAATTTTACTTCGCCGTTTCCAGAGGGATGGAAAAAACATGCTCACACAGTCTTCTGCAGAAACTTTTTTTTTTTGGGGGGGGGTCAGTGTTGCAAAAGCACAAATATTCAGTCATTCCGTTGTTCTGAACAAGGCACATCAATACATTTTTACAAATGTAATCGGATATTTTATATTGTATGTAGCACTTTTTCAGGATACTCCCCCCCCCTCCCTTCTTCCACTTTGGTTAACAAGTCCAAGATAAGTAAACATATTACCTCGGCAAACGGAAAATTTGCCTAAAATAATCTCCCTTGCTTTTTTATGGATACTTGATCTCAAGTAGAATTGTTGTTTTGTGGCCAGAACAACACACACACACACACTCTCTCTCTCTCTCCGCCCCCCCCCCCCTTCTTTTAGCCGCTTGCTATTTGCTAGGATCAGGAATTGCTGAGTTAGGTACTCCTGTATCGTCTTGTTGTATTAATATCTGGGTTGCAAACCACCTTTTTTAATACCCAGAAAAATGCTTAAAGTCCTCTTGTCCAGTTCAGTCTGAAACTGAAGAGATACACAAATTCTGACGTGTTAGACTACAATGCTTTTGCCTTCGGGATACTTAATGCCTATTTGTATATATAGAAAGAGTGTTTGAAACCTATAATGCACAGGACATTGAGTTAAGTGGAGCTTTTCGAGTTTATAAACAATCTGCAAAAAGTTGAGAATCGATTTAACCTCTTTTATGGTGGTCCTGAGCATAAAAGCAGCCAGCTTTGTATGCAGGGATTTCTCTTGTTTTGTAAAGCCTTTCTGGATCCTAACGAAGTCCGTTCTGCGGGCTGGGAATGGGGAAGGCAAACATATATGTTTCAATACGAGGGGGGGGGAGGGGAGGGAAGCTTTTGATTTTATATGCGAAAAACGTCATGCAAATGGACTTGCTGGGGAAAAAAAGAAGGGAAAAAAAAGCTAAGCGCATCCTGACTGGCTTTTTAAATGCTATTGATTGGGACAAGCTGTTCAAAACCCCAGTAACAGTTAATCTGCCTGTTAATCAAGCCACTAAGGAGCTCAATGTGAGTTTTATTAGCGACTGGAGAACACAGGCAGCAGAAGGGATCAAAAGCCTACACCCTTGATATTTGTAAAACCAGCCTCCCCTCAAAAATATATTTTCAATTACAGAGCAATTCTTAGCTTATCATCACCTCCTAACAGCAACACACAGATGGCGAGCCCAGCGCTGGCACTGACACGGCAAGCGAAGGCATGAGGATTTCACCCGCCATTCTCATTCTCATTCTCTCTCTCTCTCTCACACACACACACTCAAATGACATTTTTTAAAAACGCAGTAAATACAAATCACAGTTAAGAAAAATTCTTATCGCCCCCCTTTAAATGTTGGAACTTCCCAGTTTGGAGCGAAAAGTAAATATCGGCAATGGATGCCCATAGCAAAATTCCTCTGATTTTTAAAACTCTTATTATTTACGAGTATTTTAAAACTGAAATTGAATGCAGGAATTTCTTACACTAGTTTTTTTCCCGCTCAGACCACTATTTTGTTTTTTGTTGTTGTTGCTGCTGCTGTTATTAGTTATTATCATCATTATTATTTTGATTTTGGCTATCATTCAAAGTTTGAATCGCACGATCCAGTGTCCAAGTTGCATCTTCCACCAATGCAATAAGAATCCGAAATATTCTCTCTGCAAAAATCAACATTTCATCTTGTCATTTTTAATGCAAACCGATCGCGTTGTGTGTCAATGAGATATGCATATAAAAGACTATCTGGTCAGAGGTAATTATGTCACAGCTTTTTCTCGGAATGACAGCTGGATAAACACAATCTCCAATAAACATCTCTAATTAGGGAGGAGGATCTGGGACGGATGGTGTTTGATTTATTACTGGAGGAGAATGTCCATTTCCCGGTGCAGTTAGAGTGGACACCTTCAGGAGTATTGGGGGGGGGGGGGGGGGGGCGAGAGAGACTGGGGCAGGTAAACCGGTGCTTCAGGAGTGTCATTTTTAGTTGATTTCTGTCGAAGAATGAGCATTGCGCTCCGTTTATTAACACCCAAGGCAAGCCCCTGGATTAGCTGGTGCTTCCAAAGAAGCCTTGCGCCAAATTTTCGTGCGCTCCCAAACCCGTTCTCGCCCTCGCCCAGCGATCCGCTCCCAAGACCCCCAACCAGACTGCGGACTCGCAGACCTGAAGGCACTAAAACAACGGCTTCCCACCGCCCCAAACGGCGCTTCACTGGGTGGCTTTCTTTTGACCCTTTCATCCTCCCCCCCACCCACCCCAGCTTTCACCATCACTTACAACAGCAGAGTGGAATTTGCACCCAGGTTGAGACTTTACTTTGCAAACTTGTGTGTGTGCCTTGCGACAAAAACAAGTGTGGTTTTATTTCTAGAAACACACACCGACGTGCCTACCACGTGTGTGAAAGACACTTCGGCATCTGGACACACTCGGGCTGCTAGGACGAGGTTGCTAGGTCTGGAGAATCAGGCAGCACTAGCCAAGGTTTCCTTTGCTTCCATTCATCGCTGGAAAATAACCCAGATTGTAGAGCGAGAGTGACCCCCTTTTCCTTCACCCCCGGAGCCAGCTTTCGGTTCCCGGCTCGAGAGCAGGAGGTGACGGGGCTCTGGCGTGAAACCTGAACCGCTTCCTTCTACCTCACTGGAAATCGTTAATTATTAGGTCTTCCTAAGTAAAGCTCAAATCACACGGCCTGGGGATTGTGTTTTTTTTATTATTTATTTAAAAAAATGCTACCAGACTATGTGAACCGCATTCTTTCATTTCTCTAGGAACCTCCAGAACTCGATCAAATATTTACACACTCTTTTTAACGGTTCAAGGATCAACACTTTCCAAAACGAGGAGAAAGAAAGAAAGAACAAAAAGAGTGGAAACTTCCACACTAAAGCCAGCCTCTGTTTTCAAAGAGTTACTTGCCCAAGCTGAAGATGTCACCTTAGCTTTTGTCCACCCACACCCACACACCTGTTGTGTGGGTACTTTAAGATGGCAATAGTAGTAATAGATGGCAATACACATTACATAGTAGCCAGGCTAGATATATTAGATCCACAGCAATAAAATCCTATTGGGAAATCGGATTGGACTAATAGCGACCCTCTTTTCTGAGGGTGGGTGGGAGGGCTACCAGTAATTAATGGTTAAAGAAACCTCCACCGCAAATATTTTACACTCCCTATTCAGGCCCCGGTGATAACCAGCGCTGCGCAGTACTAAGCAGGTTAGAGAATAGCAAAGCTGTAAAAAGTTTCCTAGGTTTAGGTCATTTCTAAGACAACCGCTCCGGGAGGGAGGGGGGAAGCTTAAATCAAAACAGGCTGAAAATGCATAGGGATATAAGAACAATCCCCCCACCCCCGTCAAATAATTACTTTCCGAGCAAACCGCTGAGACCAGGAATGAAGGTAAAAGATAAAGAGAGAGGAGCACAAAATGTTACCTGTTACAGACAGTTCAGAGAGATGGGCATGGCCGGTTGATTCCCCCAAGTAGTTGAATTGCCGATAGTGGTAGATAACTGGCAGGTTTGATCGCCAATTTCTACATAAGAATCTGCCACACAGTTTAAATGTCAATGACAATAAAAAAGAGGGTGCCTGGCTTTGCACTAACTTTCCCTTAATATCAGCGCCAGCGCCTCCCTTATTGGCTGGGCTGCCCCGGTGACGTCATAGTGGACAGTAGTTAGAGCTCAGCTAATAAGAAATTTTAGATAACCAGGAGCAGAGAGGGCCTAAAACAATCCTTCTCCCACTGTCTGGGCCGCCTAAACCCGGTGCCCCTTGGAAGGGGCTGTGATTCTATGTAAACATCAGAGTCTAGAAATCCTATTTGCTTTTTCCATATAGCTCCAGGATTGCGCTGCGTTAGAGACTGCACTCTAAAGCATCACCTAGGTAGGCTCCCATAACAGCTGCGCAGAAAGCTTGCAGTAGTGTCTGTATGAAACAGATACCAGGTTTGGCATCCTTCAGAAGTTTCCCTGTCTTTCCCCATCCTTAGCTGACCCTTTCAGCACTTTCTGATCTCGCACAGGGCTCCTCTCCCCACCCCTTCATCTGTCAAAGAGAGGAAGCTTGTCTTCTTACCCAGGACACAAACCTTCCATCTGAAGTTTTAATTGTGACACAGCATATTCCAAAGCAGACGCTCTGATGCCCCTGAAAATCACCCTCTGGAGAAGTGGTAATACATGTAGTAGCGAAAGAGTCAGTTCTCAGGCTTCATTCGTGTGTGTGTGTGTGTGTGTGTGCGTGTGTGTGACCCGTTTACCTGTGCTTTCATATATCATAAAAGATCCTGTCGCTCAGTTATAAATGAAATAAACATTGGTGCTTCTGCTTCTCGGTTTCTGTTTATGGAATGGCTCCAGTCAGGTAGAAAATCAAATTTTTACTTGTGGCTGGCTACCTGGATTATCGCAGTGTAGCAATAGGGCTCTTCAATTCCGTATCCTAACAGTTCTTAAGAAGCAGCAGACCTTTCTCTAAAACAAAAGCACATGGATCTGAAGTTAGATCCAAAAGGGGAAGGATTGCCATCTAACCGGATGCCAACAGAAGACATTTGTTAACATTTCTGAAGGCGAAACTCAGACGGTGGCTTGAACTTTTCCTTTTAATCCTTAAAAGTAACTCCTAGGTGAGATGTGCGTGTTTCAGGCTGAGGTGAGTGGAGATCACATTCTGACAGACTTACAAGAAGATGCCAATCGTTTTCGGAAAACTTTCCCCAGAAGGAGCTACCATCTTTCTAAACGGCGTCTCTCTCTGCCTTTGTATCCCTCTTTTAAAAACTAGGTGTTCATTGGGGAGATAAGAAGCATATTCTTCTTTGGGGAAAGAGGTGGCAGTGTCGTGTGGAGCGTTGTGTGGCAACCACGGGAGGGGGCTTCAAGGATAAGGAGGAATGGTTTTTTTCAAGTATGCCCTTCTATAGTTGATGGATGCGGGTCTTTTTAAACCATAAATAATCAATGTTAAACTTGGTGAGGAAGTGTGAACAGAGTGAAATTGCAACTGTACCCTGCATTTGTCTTATTAAAAACTGTCTCCGAAGCTAACCTCGGGCCACATTGGAAGGTACTTTGAAAGGCTGAAGTAAGGACAAGTCCCCTCCTCAGTTTACACAGAAAGCTCCTCTCACTTGCACCTATCTCTAGTTCTCCCCCCTCTCTTCTGTCCTATTAAAGACATGGGGGGGGAGAGAGACCATTATTTGCACACACTTGTCAGAGTAAATAATTTATCAGAAAAAAGGTACACCCTAGTCGATAGTTTTATTGAACGGTACTTAAATGTTTCATGAACCTGCATTCTACCTTTGATTTGTCTGAGGCTGCCAGCTCCATTGGAAGGAGTCTTTTAAAGAGGGGAGAAGATTCATTTTCTTTAGAATACCACAGCCACTAAATAACCCCCTGAATTAGGTTACCTACTTGGCTACCTAGAAAGAAATTATGAGGAGCATTGGACTACTGCAAGGGGTCTTGCTAGCCAGTCTTTAGGGTCTACTTTCCCAGGAAACGTTCCTTTATGGGACTTACCGAACTGGAGGGGAGTCTCCCGGAACACACACACACGAACACACACACGAACACATCACACTAGCTTTTTGACTAGTCACTCACACACACACACACACACACACACTTTCCCCCAGGGCTAAGAGTTTCGCTCCCTGATTCATCCCAGTGCTAAAATCTAATCGTCTGGAGAGGCAACTTTAATTTTCCTTTCTTTTTCTTCTTTTCTTTTGTGGGGGGAGGGGGAGGTATTGGGGTGGGTTAGAAGTTCTGAATCGCTTAGCCCTTCCTATGAATTGGCAAAAGGGTTTTTATTCAATGTTATGCCCGAGTTTAAAGAACGCAATGGAAAATGAGCGGCCGCCTACTAAGTGTTGGGCAAACAAGGATGGTTTGTATGTCCCACCCTAACCACCAAGCTACTATTCTCCGTTTGCCAAAAGACACTTTGCCCTTAAAGGTGCCTGTCTGTTTTTAAAGCCTGGTTTCTTATGGAAAGAAAATCTGTACAATCTCTCTCCTTCTCCGAGCAGGTGTGTTTGTGTGTGTGTGTGAGAGAGAGAGAGAGAGAGAGAGAGAGAGAAGGGAGGATAGGTGTGTTGCACCGCACAATAACTATTGATTCCGCGGCCGATTTCAACCAAATTTGGTAGAGGGGCAGAAGACCCCAAGGTGAGAAGGGAGCCCAAATTTCCTAGCTGTAGGTGTGCCAGGAGGGGAGACCGGGTCTGTCTCTTTTTGTAGCCGGAAAATCGCCTCGATTTCCAGTGAGCGTTGCTCTCCAGACCCTCTTCGGAGCCTAGGGCTGCTTTCGCCGGGTGCTCGTTTAATGCACGGATCCCCTTGCTTTAAATGCAATTTTTAATTGGTGGAGGCACCTCCACTCACACACCTCCCTCCCGGTTCTGTTTGCTCCCATTATCTGAGGGCAGGGAAGTGCAAGCGTCCTGGGTGTAGCAGGCTAGCGAGCGGCTCCCGCTGCCCAGGCGGCTGGGAAGGGGCTGTCAGAAAGGTGTTTCACTGATTGTTTGGAGTTGTCGCCATTAAGGGACTCGGGATCCCTGCAACCCAGCAGGGTTCTCGAAGGAAGCTCTGGAAACACCACGGCTCCCGCCTGCTTATCTGGCTGTCAATAAAAGGAGACGGCTCCGAAAGCAGGGCCAGGTGCTGCCTCCCCTTCTCTCCAAACTGCGAGGCTCTCCAGAAACTGATCAGGCGTGAAGCCAAGTCTGCTTGGCCAGGCCAGGCGCGGGAGCAGACAAACAGTCCCCCGGCCAACCCGAGAGGAGCGCGGCTCTATTTGCCTTTTTAGCATTAGCGGGAGAGGGGAGGGAGCAGAGTGATCCCCGCAGTCTTTGGGCTCGCAGATCGGCAGCCCTGCTCCTAGCCATCGGGACCCTCTCTCGGTCCGGAGAGGCTTGCGGGGTGGAGAAGGGCGTAAGGGAAGCCTCCGAACCAGGGCACAGTCCCGGTTTTTAGCCCAGCGTAGCTCGCTGCGTCCTGTCGTCTGGCAGTTTAATTACACCGGGAGAAGGGGGGCGGGAGCGGTGTTCCCCACCAACAAATTTCAGCGAAGGCTGCATCTCGCTAGCGTACAGTGACAAGGGATGCCTTGCCCCATGACCATGCCACTTGTAGGTGGCCCTGTTTAAACCCCTATAAATTAAAGGGAGGGGGGACGTAAACAAAGAAAGGAACGTGTGTGCCCGCGTTGGGGGTGGGAGAAGAAATCACCGTATAATTATATCCTAAATAACAAGACCCCCCCCCCCCCAATCAAGAAACCCCAAAGAGTTTGCAAAGGCTAGCAGGGTGACAATCAACTACAGCAAGTGGCCAGATTCATCATCCTAATTGTTTGGGGGGGGGGGGTATCAGCCTTTCTCAGGCAGATAACTGTGCCTTAGAAAACTGCAAAGCCTCTTTCACATCCTACTTGGGGTCTAAACCTTACACCTGCATTTGTCAGAGGACGCTAAATCATGGGATGGAAGCGACTTTCTAATACCATGCGGCAGAAATTAACATGCCGCATAGGTAGATAAGACGCTAATGAGGGAACCAAGCCTGGATTGGGGGCGGGGGGGGGGGGGGGGGGGGGGGGGGGACCTTACTATAAAACAGGGTGGTTGGAGATCATCTGTTATGTCCTAGACTGTCCATTATAGGGGAGACAAGATGGAATCCTGCAGGACAATGAGCAATCCCCCATCACTACCCACTGGGACCTCCCTGTCAGGGGGGGGGGGGGGAGGAAGGGAAAATAAAGTAGCCTTTCAATGGAAGCGTTAGCTGCTCAGTGCTCTGATGTGGAGAATACTTGAAAGCTGTGAAAGCCACTTTGAATCGGATACAGGCAGAGATACAATAATGTGTTACAAATTTATAAGCAGTATACATATTTGATTTACACAACGATATGAAGTTTTTTCTCTCTCTCCCTTCCCAAGGATGCCCCAAACCCCTGTGTTCACATAGATTGAGCAATTCTCAACACACACTGTAATAATGAGCTTTAATTCGCTATCCAAGCAGAACTTGAGCAATAATAATAAGCACATCAGAACAATTTGTTTACTGTGGCATTGCACAGACTGCAGGGTCCGACAGTAGCTACAAGAAACGGGAAAAGCAAAGGAAACTCGGTAGAACAGGGGGAAAAATATTGCGAGTGGGAACGTGGCTTTGAAGGAAAGGGATTTTTGACAAGCATTGTAGCTGGGATCTGTTGCCCTTATGCAAGGTATGTGTTTTTTAAGATACTTTATGGACGCAGCTGCTTTTCCTGCCAAGGCTTGTGTTATCAGGACACATTTATTCAGATTGCCTAATGCTGATCTTTCCCACACAGGAGTGCATTTAAAATGCTGAATGACTCAGGAAAATAATTTTGATGTCCATGCATTTTATTTTTTAGTCTTTCCGAGTTCAGCTTTAAGTGCCATTGTGAAGTCCAGTGTTTGCAAAGAGAAATGATTTAAGATAATTATTAAAATGCCCCCCTCCCCCGCCTGTTGTTAAAATAGAGAAGTCTGGGTTATTTGGCCACACAAACAGTGTATAAAATCCGCCTCTAGTAAATGGTTTGTATCAACTGGACAATAAAAAAGAGCATCTCAGAAAAAAATGACTTTGTGTGTGTGTGTGTAAAATCAAAACCAAACCATCCAGATCCCAAGCTTATGTTAAGAAGATTTTTGTTGGTGTGTTTTTAATTCAAGACACTGCAAGAAACTTTTATAAACTGAAACATACAAAAGACAGAAATAGAAGCAAATAACATTTGTAATTTTAGAAGCCCCAATATATACCAGTGCATAATAGCTCTAATTGATTTGATTATTTTTCAGTACTGCAGCCTTGTTTTCTAACTTAAAAAAAAGATTTTAAACAAACAAACAAGCAAACAAACAAAGAGTTTTCACGATCGACTTCTAAAGGAAAAAAAATAATAACACCACCACCGCCACCATCTCCTTCTGTGCCGGCTCTGTGGCTGGGTCTTGCGAGCACTCCTAATGGTATTCATTTGGCTAAAACTTTTATATATATATATATATATATATATACATTTCAGGAGATGTCTGGAATTATTTCCCTTTTCTCTTCTTTAAAATATTTGCCTAATAACCGCCACTCTGGACAATGTTTGATTTATTTTTCTCCCCCTCATCCCGGTCTTAGACTGAGACATTAGATGAATTCCCTGGGGGTGATTGGACGCAATTCGCTGAAAGTCGACAGGCACGTCCTGGATGTTAGAAACTCACTTTTCCTCAACGTGACAAGGCTGAGTTCGATCTACAATTGTATTTGAAAGGGCAATGAGCGTAAAGATCTCCCATCATTAAAGCCTCCCCTCTCCTTTAGCAAAATAACAAGATACTTCATTTGCACACACACACACACACACACACACACACACACACCAGAACAAAACTCTGCCCCGCAATAACTATTTAATAATAATAATAATAATAATAATAATAATAATAATAATAAAGAAGCAGCTTTGGCTGCATATTTTAAATTGAGGGGGGAGGGGGTATTCCAAAGGTAGCGGAGCTCCCCCAAAGCGCCCATGTGATCAAGTTGACTTTTTACTTTAAATCTTGAATAAGATGTGAGTTGTAACAAGGGGATTTGCACTTACTCCATGACACTTGTAATTGGATTAAATATAGACTCAGACGTACAAAAACACACCAAGATTGACACCTGCCAACTGGACTTCCTTATGATTGATTGTGATGCTTCGTGCTGGCAACAATAATGAAATAAATTGTATGGATAAAACAGCGTATTTGTCATCTCGGTGCCATAAGAGAGGAAAGGCAGCGTGTTAGGCAAAGCTGTTAGCTGACAGACGAGAACAGCAGACAAAAACCCCAAAGAGCTAAACAAGGATTCCAGACATTGACAAGACAAATTATAACTTGTCACAACCTTTTTAAATTCTGGAGTTTTCAATTAACATATATATTGCTGCTACATAGAAGATAAGGAGGGCTTAAAACATAAACATGCATAAACTCCAAATCTTTGGAGGGCTCCCATCTTGCTTTTTTTTTTTTTTTTAAACCCCGGATCGTCTTGCTCACACAAGGAACACAGTGAGCAGTCTATAGATGTCATTAAATCACCCGTGTCTGCCAAACAGCTAAAGAGCTGTGAGAGAGGGGGCTGTCTTACTACCTGCAGTAATCAGCTCTTAGAGAAATGGTTCACAACTTAAACGCGAGCTACAACGGGACTACGCCCGACTAAGGGGTTTGGGGATAACGGCCTTATTTCATTCCTCATTATCATGATGGCGTCAAATAGCAGGTGTATTGGGGGCAGAAGGGAGGGGTATTTCAACGGATTTGAAGTTTTAAGGGATCCACCGACTTGACTGGGCACAGATTCAATGGATGAGGTTATGTAGCTAATCGCCTCCCTCCCCATCACATTATGAAGTGCCAGGGCTCCTGCATGTCTTTTTTCCCCTTTCTTTCTTTCTTTCTTTCTTCGTCTTCGTCTTCGTCTTGGTTAAAACCTCCCCTGACAAAACCTTTCCTTAACTGACTTGATGACAGGAGGAGAAAGGGTACCACAACTTATAGGTGGTCCAACACACAAAGTTGCTGAAAAACTAAAATAAATAAACTGGCTGCTGCTTGTATAATTTTGTCTGCTGGCTGGCCCTAGGCAGCAACAGCATTGGGGAGTGTAAGAGGGCTTATTCCAGGGCAGGCTCACATAAGTATTTGGAAAGTTTGGGTTCTTAACCTGTTACTTTCTCCTGATCAGCTGAGCATCGCTTTCTTCTGCCACTGGCTTAGTGCCAGCAGAGACTTCTGAATCACACCCCCACAAGACTGAGGCCACCTAATGGTGGCCCCCCTGCCCCATGTGACACTCAATTTTTTAAAAAAGCAGCTCAAATTAATGTGCTAGAAGCACCCCCTTCCTCTTGTCACTGAACTTTTAAGCTCCCCCTCTCCACGCACTGTCACAGCTCTCGAAGCTGAATATCACACACACACACACACACACACACACACACAAAGATCTGTTTCTAACTATTTGGGTCACAGGACACGGTGCCTAGGACGGAATGTTGGTGCCTCAGCATCTCACGAAACTGGCAGCCCAGTGTTTTTTAAAAACAAAGGAGCTCATCCTAGCAGTGCAAACTGCAAAGCATCCTTCACGTGGTTTCTGTTGTCTGAACTTCACAGGTAGTCAGCTATTTTATAGCTCGCGAATGCTGGGGTTATAAGTCACCTTCAACTTGGCATGTACTGAAAACCTTTAAAAGGGGCTTATTTGTGGTTTGTCTTAGAGGCAATTGATTTTGATTTTATTGCTCAGTGTAGCTAGAAGCAGTCTACATGGGGGCCTGCAGATGTTTTTTGGCTAGGAATACTCCCCCCCCCTCTCCAATGTGCTAGCAACAAGGGAAACTGAACTCTGGCGAATGTCTTTCTGTCTGTCTGTAAGGTAGGCGAGATGGGCGAGTTGAAAGTTGGGTTCAGTGTGATTGCAAGATGCATATGTTTGTAGTGGAGCGATTATATAATACTGGAGTTATGCATTATTGCATTTTAATCCCCACCCTGCAACCTGAGATACACGGGGTCATTTAGCCCTGTCCTAGGACTCAAGAGAGATTACCACTACAGTCAGATACTTTATTGTTCCTTCCTCTTATGACCTGTAACTGTAAGCAGCGGACAGGAGAGCATGATCTGTGTAAAATACAATACTCCCAGCTGTCTATAAAAAGATGCTCTAGTTTATGAGGAATTTTTAAAGGTCTGAAACTGCAGACTGAGCGGGACATAGTACTTTCCAGATACTTAAACGTTGCATATGGCCCTGGTGTGTATCCACATGACTCTACATCACCAAACCAAATACTCTCAATGAATACAAAAATGCCCCTTTCTTTTGGTTCTGCTACCCGTTCCAAGGAGCAGTTAGAGTCTGTTCCTAAGAAAGGACAGTGCATTCCCAAAGGGGAATATCTCTTGATAGTCCCAAGGAGCCCATGAATTTTCAATACACCTGTGGGACCTGCTGTAATAGTTGCGTATCGGATATTGGGCGGATGGAGCTTACTGGAGTTCTATTTGACCCAATATTGACTAGATGTAGAGAGTCTTTTTCGTGGCTCTCACTCTGGTAGTTCCACCCTTAACGAGCTGTGCTTGTCTTGGGTTTTTACAGCTTGACTAAATGCCAAAGAATTGGGTTGCTTGCTATTTAACTACCAGTTTCTTACTTTCTGCGAGATAGTGTATTTTCTCTCCGGAGGGGGAAATAATAAACATTTTAAAACTGCACGCATCTAACAGGTGTCCGACACTCAAACTCTTCATGGTAGCTGAGCATTTGTCAAACAGTGGCAAGCATCCGTTTTCTAAACTTTACTTGTTGGGAAAGAATAATCTCCACGCCTCGCGATCAGAAGTAGGAACAGGCAGGGTTTTCTTTCCTATCTGAAGAAAGCATTTGACCTCGATCTTTAGAGGCACCGTTTAAACTGCATATTCGTTTTCGGCATGTATGGATCATTGCAGATTCCCAATCCCAGTGCTTGTAGTCTGATGTGACATGAGATTCAGAATCTTGAAAGGACTCGCATTACTTCGCTCCTGCACACTATTCAATGCAAAATGGTGCAAACCCAAAGTAGAGAGAGTGAACTGTTCAGTGCTTCACTTCAGGTAGCTGAAATCAAAGGTACCCGGATCCTTGCCGGCCCAATTAAGAGCTGCAATTAGCTCAGAAATATTATGATGTTGGGGAGGCTGGTTTGATTTCAGTGTAGAGGATACGAATACCAGTGTTGTGTACTGGTGAGATAGGGTATCAGCCCCACTTAGCAAAACAACAACAACAACACACCCTAATATTTGAAAAGCGACCTTTTCCACTTGCTGTAATTACTAGCAAAACTCATTCCTTTAAATTAAAAACAGAAATGATTTGAATCCTTGGAAAGGAGGGAGAAAAGAAAGAAAGAAAAAAAGCAGCAACACACACAACCCAAGTCCCACCGAATTGGTTTTAGCCTGCCTGCTCTCCCCAGTGACTGCATCTATTAACATTATAATCTCAGACATCATTTTTTATGTAAAACTATTGTTAGTAAATCAACTCCTCAGGTCCACAGAGACGCTGACCCCTGGCAATTCACTGAAAGTGTAATTATCTCCCCGAATCTTGGACAGATTTAGGAGATTACATTGCAACTAAATCTATATCAATGCTAATTTTTCCAGACTCCAGGTGCTAGGCACTAAGAAATGGTGTCCCTGCCCAGCAGAAATGCTTTACAAAGAGGGAAAAAGCTTGCTGTGGAGAGGGCCAAAAGAAATGAAGCCTCACATAAAATTACACCTATTGCTACAAAACCTGGTTCTTATATGGCAAAGTTAAACAAAGAAGCTATGCTAAATTAGCGTTAAATAAAGGCTAGTTTAATGCTCGGTTACAGTCAACTGGTGTATATTTGATGGCTAATTGTCTATCAAAATTAAAGAGAAAAGAACAAATGATTCGTTATAAGAAGGTGTTAAAAGCTTCAACAAAAGGACATTTCACAAATATATATCTGTGGATGGGGAATTGTCCCCGGGAAGGGTTTTTATTTTCAAAATGTAGAAAAGGCCTCAAACTCTCTGGATAGCAAAAATGGGGGGCGGGGGGGGGGCGGGAGTGTTAAAAAATAGGGGAAAGCGTCTTTTAAAAAAACAAATCTCCTCCAACAGCAACAAAAATCAACGTGATAAAATCAGAAAGAGACTATTGTGAAAGGAAAAAAAACAACCAACTCCAACTAAACAAAATGAATGTGATCTCTAATGGCTACTTAGGTAAGTAATAGCCAGGCAAGGAAAACAAACCCGGAGTTGTCTGTGGTGGTTAGTTACAGAGAGCCAAGCCATCATTCTATGGGTAGCAGAGCTAGTTTACCAATCATTCGGGCTTAGGAAGAAGGCAATAGTTGAGGGTTTGCACGGAGGTTTCCTAAAGCTGGGCTCCGTATTGGTTGTTAAGGGGACACAAGTCAGACTCTGGAAAATTTTGCTTTTTACCCCAGTGATTTCCCTTCCAGTGCAAACAGATCCTTGCCACAACTTCCTCAAGTAATTGGTTGTGAAGTATTCTTCTTTGGGGAGTGGGGGAAGGGTGAAAAAAAGAGAGACCAAAAGTTGCGGGAGTGATAATAATCTAAAACAAAGATTTGTTGTTTAAAGTTAATTAAACATGAAAGCAGCAAAAAGAAGGCAAGGGAAAGGCGTCATTCCCCCCTCACATCTGATGAATTCGACACCAATTTTGTCGATATGTATTATAAGAAGACGGAGTCTTGATGCTTACGTCGGAGAGGAAGAGAATCCAAGTATGCAAAAAAGCACAAACTAAATCATGCAGTAAGAACGACAAACCGTCTGGAAAATGGACCCATGGAGCAGCAAGAATGTACTTTTTTATCTTTGACAACTTGTGTCCTAAAAAAACTATCTTGAAGATAATTGAAATGATTACAATTCACTGCTGCATTACTTTGACTATGAACAGTCAAATAATGAAATCTTAGTAATACAACAAAAAAATTAATTTACATTGCAGCATTGCTCCAATTTCTTCTCTCTCTCTCTCTCTCTCTCTCTCTCTCTCTCTCTCTGCCCAGCTTTCCCTAGAAATTTGGTGCTAATACATAATTCTATTCTTCCTTGCATTATTCATATTGTTAGGGTATTGTGTTTTCTCTCTCTCTTTCTTTCCCTTCCTTTCCCAGTAATGGTCTCTTATGAAACTTCAAGGTGTAGATGCAAATGAAGAGTGACTGTTGCCGATCAGTATGAGATTATGGTGCATATTCTGGCAGAGAGAGGAGGGGAAAAAACCTGACACACCGGGGGTCTGCAGAGAGCTTCTTTCTGCAGCTTCATTTTTGGTGACCTTGATTTGAGATGTGATCATCCTATTAGAACAGACAAAACAACAATAAAAAGCAATATCTCAGACATAAGCTGCCAAAGTTGGGTGATTGGGACTCAAACGATGAGTCCCATGGAGATAATATTCCACACATTCATCCTGGGTTCAGATTCAGTGATTGACCCATGTTGGGGTATGGGGTCCAGAGATCCACTGAAAGAAAGGTTTCTCTAACTCAATTCACCTGTCAGCAGCCACAAATGAGTAACTCTTGTTTTTTCCCCAAAACCAGACATGTACATTTCAGTTTGATTGCTCTCATTACTGCTTTGCACTGTTTTTTTTGGGGGGGGGAGGGAAGACTTTTTAATTATTTAGGGGAGTGCAAAGTTCAAGAGTTCTTGAACTCTCAGACTACAGTTTTTTTTTGTTTTTTATTACAGCAAGAGGTTGTTGTGCAAATCAGGTCATTCCCTAAATAATAAAATGAATGGGGCTGATCAGTCGCTGCATATTACAGACATTGGATAAGATGGATTCCTTACATTTGACTGACTTTACTAGAAAAACTGAAAGTCTATGGAGTAACAATAAATCCCTTTCTTCATTAAACTATCAGCTAGTCAGACTCATAATACTAATTCTTCTCCTCCCCATAATAACGTTAGATAATCAGTGGTTTGGTGGGGGGGGGTTTTGTGGTTGTTTTTTTTTGCATAGAAAGCAAAAGCTCTGTCTCTTCGCTTGCAGATTGTGTAGTAGGCAGCCTCCTCTCTTAATCCAAATCAGAAATGGACCCATATATATACTCAACTCAACTAACTGTTTCTAAAAAAGACCATCTGGTAATTGTCTTTCTTTAGATCTTCCCTTAATTATGCTTTTAATTAAAGATGGTTCAAGGCATTGGACCACATGAAGGGCAGTAATTACAAATTACATTACAAACCCAACAGATGTAGCTCTATCTGCTGGGAAAAAGGTACCGGAATAAAATTTGAATAAACTTTAGGATAAATTAATCCGCAGCCTTGAGAACAGAAGCACATTTTTTATTATGCAGACTCTAGCCAGGATTTAAGTTCTCTGTCATGATTGTTTTCATATTTCTTTGACATCTATTGATTTGGAGGCAGCTGCAAGGCTTTGTCATAAGAGAGAAGAGCAGTCACAATATATTAGCTTGATGGCATAACTCAAATATGAGTAGGAAGGATAGAAACATGACAGGGAATCACATGACCCACTGATGGGCCTCCAACAAAATAAAGAAATTAATTTTTAATAAAAAAAGCTTTAAAAATACCACAGCTAGTAGAACAGCAATGGGAACAACCATGCTGTTAATTATCCAGCATCGGAGGGGTTATTGCACACCCCAAAGGAGGAGAATTACTTCCAAGAGGAGATAGATGTTAATTTTCATTTAGGATTTATTTCCTGCATTAAGAGGAAGTCACAAGGAAGTGCAGCGTGTCCATCCTAAGATAAAATAGCCAAGCTAACCCACCATCCTGTCCCCCCAAATTAAGGACTTGCTACATTTTAGTGAAACTAAGAAGCTAATCTCTGGATACTTCAGAATCCACAAGAGGCTGGGAATGAATATGCCACGCTCCCCATGATCTGCTGGGAAAATAAAAGATGAAATCCCAAATTAATTTTAAACTGCCTCTGCTTAGGGTAGGCAAAACCTTAGACCGCTAATGGTCAATACGATGGGGGTAAAGGAGTCTGTTCTGCAGAATTTCTCTAGGGAAAATCCCAGTATGCAATCTTTGGTCACTGATGGGTTGCTATCAGCTACTTTTACAATACATATTTTAGAATTGCACAGAATTACACAAAGAGGGACTGTTTTTTTAAAAATAGCCTGGTTTCAGGATGCTGGCTGGCACATCAGGAGGAGATCAAGAAATTATGGGCGTATGGGTTTACAAAATCAAGTTCTGGTTCAGTGGTCAAACACATCATTGAAAATCAAGGGCTTGTTTTTTTGAATCTAACCTCCAGTTCAAAGTATGTGTCTCTCCTGCATTTTGCCAACTCCCTCCCCCCTGTGCTAAACATATAATCTAACCTTCTAGTTCTAAGTATTTGGAGCAGGTTTGGGCAAGAGACCAGAATTATTGTGATTTGATTAAAAACAATAATTGTGCTTAAGGTTGAAAGTGGGGACTTACAAAAGAATCCATAAGTCAGACACTTCATTAGATTATTTCTTTTTAAGTGAGTCAGGACATTTCAGTCACCTGTTAATCATCTTCCTGTTTGCCCCACTCCAGGCACCCCACCCTCTCCTCTTTGGAAAGATACTTGACAAAAATTTGATGAGCTTGATTAACTCTGGAGTTGGCATTGTCTCATGTTCAAGCTGAACTCTATTTTGAAAGTGCTGGGTATACAGAGGATTGTTTGAAAAGATCAGTCGAAGCTGTATGCCTAGTTGTGGGGGTATTGAGACAAGAAGACATAAGCACTGGGTGGGATATACAGAGGTATGTACTAAGAGCTACACAGACACAAGAAAAATAGGGCCAGGTTTTAAAAAGTGTTAGTCAGGGTAACATTTCCATTGGACCTCAGCTCCCATTTAGGAATCAAAACATGGGTTAGATTTCCCCAAAAGCTGAGTGCCCTAGATGTTAAGCTATCCTGAAATTCTAGTTCTCTCTGTCACAGTGGGAGCTGCTATATCTAAAGCTCTTAAAAATATGGTCATTACAGCACAATGATCATACATGCTGGCATTAGTGTGTCTATGTGTATGCACACGCACAGATGCACACTTTCTTGTTTTTGCACCTCTCCCCAAATTCCCCAATACTAACCTTTCTCAGGCAAAACTCACATTGGGACTTGTACTTGACTAAGGATCGCAAGATTTCACCCATATACAATACCCATTCAAACCTAGACAGGTTATTTACCAGCACACAACTCACATGCTAGACGCAGCCATCTAGGGAGACTTTCATGCACAACCTATGGTCTTAAAACTTTTTGCTCTGACTCAGGCTATCTCTGCCAGTATATTTTTCTCATGTATTTGCATTACAATTTGTGGGTTCTATCCTGCTCATATATGGAGATCTCATTTTGAGGATAACAGGACTAGACTTCAGGCCCTGTGATAGTGATTTGGGAGAGACCTTTTAAATTCTCTATTTTCATTGGACCCAGATTATTATTATTTATTTTACAAATGGTATAATTTATGATTTCAAAATACTGCATCTGAATAAGTATTGTTATTTAAATACAACATGTGATACAATTATGTCCCTTCCTCCTTGCTTGACTAAACATTTCACTCATATTTTTAAAAAATGTAGACTTGGATATTAACATCACCTTTGAATGGTTTATATAAATGCAGCTGTTATGCCACAAAGCCACATTTGAAATGTAGAATATACCTCATGTTGATCATCATCAACCTCTTTGGTTCATGAATAGGAAATGAAGAATTCTAATTCTTGGCAACTCTGGTAGTTCAAACACTGCATATCTTTTGATGGGAAAACAGTGGGTATTTTCAGACGTTATGAGATCACGCTCAACCAGTCAATACCCTGTGGTGGGGAATGGTCCCGTAACATCTGTTGGGGAACCGGAAGTTCCCCCCCAGATGTTAGCCACGCTCAATCCCCGCCGGGAATCACATTCACCACGCGATCGGCCGAATCCGCGGGGCCGGCAGTGATTAAGTGGTGAAGGTGATTCCCAGCGGGGATGAAGGGGCCCGTCACGTCTGGATGGGGATCACGACCCGGAATCCCCGCCGGGATTCCGGCCTGTGGTCATTTCAGGCGGGAGCTGTGGTTGCATTGGCCGCGGCGCCCACCCGTCTCCCCAGAGGGCGGCCGGAGAGGGAGCGTGGAGGGGGCGGGGCCGTGTGGCCGCATGTTGCGCCCCGCGTCCCCGTCCCCTCCCTGATTCCCCACCGGGATCCCCCGGCACGTCTGTTGGCCATGCTCTCAAATATGTAGAAAAATATGGATGACATATCTAAGTACCCCAACTTAAAAGAGTAAGAAACAATTCTTGGATAAAGCTGTAACAATCATGCTTCAGAGTTAATGAGATGTACAATGCCTTCCTCTTACTGGGCTTGAGCCATTGTTCACTGAAGAAGATTTCAAAAGGCATTGGACTGGGCCCATTAGGATAAGCCTGTTGGCATTGTGCAATACATTGATTGGAACACTTACTTTTGATATCACATGACAACCAAATTGCAAATTACAGCTTGTCTAACATGTGACAGTGTTCAATAAGTCAGTAACAGAATAACACAACTTTGGTTTGTAGTCCACTTTTATTATCATGGACCTTCCTTCTTTTTCATTTGAGAATGAGGCTCTGCTTATTAGTGAAATAACAGTATTTAATAGATGTTGATGGTGGAGGTTGTGTTATTTGAAATGAACATGCATTGGCTTCTGAGTTTTGCCCAAAATATTTATGGGAATCAAGTACACCAGTAGAAACTCTGTATCTCTAACAGAATATCCTATGGCCATGGCGATTTATTTATACGTGTACTGCCTTACTGCACAGTAGTGACATCAAATAAAGCAGTCAATGCACTTTAATACTTTTATTTACAACTGCGTTACATTTTAGATTTATATCCCACCCTATTTCTAAGGTTCAGGATGACTCCCAGCAAGTAAAAGCAGCATATTGAACAAATATAAATAAAACATATATAATCCCCTGTGATGAACAGGTCCTGGCTCTTTAAGATCTGGGCCTGTCCGTCACTTTGGCCCCACTCCCCCGGGTGGTATAAGAAGGAGAAAGCTGAGCGCATCAGGCAGTCTGCATCTGGCTGAGATGAGAGCCAGATGTCTTGGCAGAGGGTTCTCACACTATTTGCTCTCCAGGGTCCTGAAGGAGAGAAAACTAGAAAGAAGGAAGAGTGAATGGGTTGCAGACCAGGACCCTGAGGAGGAGTGTCCAGGTTCCAGGACCCAGAGGCTGTAGCACTGGGGTCCAGGCAGCAAAGGGCTCATGGAAACAGTGGGGCAGGGTTGCTGTACTTTGTATATTTGGACTGTACATGGTGATGGGAATAAGGGGTGAACTTGTTGAACCAGAGGCGTGAGTTACTTTGGAGGTGAAGAAGTGAGTGTGAGGTGCCCTGCTCTGTGAGTATTTACAGAGGTTTGGGAGGGGTGTGTGTGTTCTTGCCACATACCCTCTTCCCAAGACCCAGTCATTTGCGTACCATCCTGCCCTCTCTCCTATCTGACAGCCATGCGAGTCTCTTCCCCGTATCCATCTAATTTCCCCTTCGTTTAATCCCTACGCACCCATTCTCATACCCCCCTTCATTGTACTCCCCCCCTCCCCATCAGGGGTGGGGATGGTATTCTCACAATTTCTTCCTAATCCACCCTCCACAGTGTATATTGATATTCCACTTTGGGCTTATACGGTAGTGTATGATTTTGCAACAAAAACAGTAGTTACAAGAACAGAGGGCCTGCAACCTCAAAAGAAATAGTGGGCAAGAGGCAATACCTCAAACTGCTCACTGCTGCAGAACTGAATGTTATCCATCCTGCATGTCAGTATATTTCTGTCCCCCCCCCCTACCCCCCCGGAGATAGGGGCAGAGTTTGAAAGAATCCACAGTGGAAGGAGAGAAGAAGACATCCTTTCAGCAGGCTGATTTAAAGAAAATGGTGGCTGCTCCAAGCTGCTCTCAGCTTTGGAGCGTTAGACGTAGTGCCAAGGGAGATAGATGAGTGGTCAGAGTGTAGGTGAGATAGTCAAAGTTACATGATACATGAAAACAATCTCATGGGTCTGAAATTTATCACAGAGAAGGCATGTGCATATTGTGCATTAGAAAGGAGAGAATCATTGACAACTCAGATTTCTTCTGCACAGCTTGCACTTTTTCTGTTCACTAAGAGATTGTGAAATTAAGCAACATGCCAGGATTATTCACAAATGTCTTTAAGAGATGGTATTTTGGTCACAGGTAATTTCTCTGTCAGTATGTGCAATTTGCTATCCACTGGTCAAATACCCATGTCATGCGACACTCACACGTTTACAATAGTTGCACTTTCAAGTTCCTGTTGTCCAACAGTAAGGGAGTATTTTTTAAACAGGAACTCAGTTTGCAGTGGAGCATTTGCTGGAGAATATTAAAAGGCAAGTACCACACAGTGAGACACACATGAAAAATGTGTTTTGGGTCCATACAGCCTATCTTATTATAAAGATATGTTAGTTTGATGCATTATGCATTTGAAGAGACACTGAGAGCCAATTTTTCTTCACATTGTGGATCTATACAAAAAGTGTACCTCCTGGGACCTGTGTTCCTATCACATATTTCAACTGAACTTGAAAACAAGCTGTGATTTGTGTAAAAATAAGCATTTCCCACAACTATTTAAATTATTCTTCTACTTCTGTCTAAAACAGGGGGCTGTACTCTTTGATCAATGTGTATTTTCTATCGGAGGAAAGTACCATGCTGATTATTAGTGTCCACCACCATTGACTTGGGAAAAATCACTAATGGTCTGAGCTTCCTGCAGCAGAGAGCTCTCTGATTATATTAATTTTTACACATTTTACAGCTAAGAGCTGCAAAAGCAAAACCTAGCACTGAGGAACATCATATGGATTTGTGACAGCCCTTGGAGAACTCTGTAATCCATTCATTGATTGTAGGATTCTCTGATCCATAAATGTAAATTTCTCATCTGTGACAGATACAATATTGATAGCATTCTTCATGGTGCTTAACCATTTCAGATTACCATGTGCGAGGGAACACAACAGCAAGGAAACTGCATGTATGCAGCACCTTTTAGGAAAGTGGAAGACATGGCACATGCCTACCTTTGATAATGTACAGGACCTAGACTGTGACCATAAAAATATGCAACTTATTGCAAAATGATGGAGCATACATAAATAGATATATCACAATTAATCTTGCATGCATAGTTTAGTCACTGGGGGACACAGCATATAATTTTCTGATCATGTATAAGAACTTCCTTGAATATTCAGTTTCCTCCGTACTTTATTCATTCCTCCTTGGCCCCATTTCAATACAGTGGTTTAAATCACTTTCCTTCCTTTGAGCATGAGTACTAATGAACTCATTGTATACAATGATGTAATCAGACAAGCTAATGGGAAGGCATACGTGCTTAAAATCAGGCATGCACTTAGGTATCATGGGGTGTTGTTGACATGGCTGCATGTCCTGGCAGGGGTTTGTAGGTCTGCTTTTGAGTGGTTCCATTCATTTCTGTCCGGGAGAACCCAGAGGGTGTGGATGGTGATGGGCAGTGGCTTACTGTCCCCTCAGGAGCTTCCCTGTGGTGTCCTGCAGGGTTCCATCTTGTCCCCTCTCCTGTTCAATGTGTATCTGAGGCCCAAGGTCATATAGAGAAATGTAGTGAGGTGTCATCAGTATGCCGATGACACCCAGTTCTATCTCTCCTTTTCATCTGACCCAGGTCCTACAGTCTCGACACTTACTCAGTGCCTGGCTGCCATTGGGGACTGGATGCAGATTTGCTGTGTGAAGCTGAAACCAGAAGAGACTCAAGTGATAATGGCTGATCTACCTTGTAGCCTGGGGGATATAGGGACCCCTGTCATTGACCCTTTTTACATAGATGCCCCCCCCTCCATCCACATGGCTGGTAGTGGTGTCCATGCGAACGCTGCAGCAGTTGGGTGGGCATCCGTTGAATGTCACGGCCGGTGGGTGGGGGTGTGTACACGCTCCCATGCTCCAACCACCTCCAACCACCGCCCACACACGGAGTAACAGGCGCCAATGCCGGATGCTCCGTGTGTGGAGATGGGTGGAGGTGTGTGTGTGTGTCCGTGGGAACACACACCCACTCACTGCGCTGCCCCCCCATCCTCCGCATGCGCAGCGGCCCATTTGAAAAGGGCCATTGATGGGCTCCAGCCTCCTGTGGTCACTCAGGCTCACAGCCTTGGGTTGTTCTTGGATCCATTGCTGCACTTGGATTGCCAGGTTGCAGTGGTGGCCAGGAGCACTTTTCACCAATTCCATCTTGTGAAAAGGCTGCAGCCTTTTTATCAGACAGATTCAGATCTGACCACTGTTATCCATGCCTTCGTATCTGTGAGGTTAGACTACTGCAATACACTCTTGTGGGACTGCCCCTGATGACTGTTCAGAAGTTGCGGCTAGTGCAGAAAGTGACGGTCCATCTTTCATTGGGGGCAGGGCATTGGAGCATATTGCACCAGTGCTTCAGATTTTGCACTGGCTGCCGATAGCTTTCTGGGCACAATTCGAGGTTTTGACCTATGAAGCCCCATGAGGATAAGACTGCCTTATCCTCATGTCCCATTGTGACCTGTGAGACCAGTCAGGAGTGCCCTCTTTCAGGTACCATCTGCCTCCCAAGTTTCCACAACAAGGGCACACAGATAGGCTTTTGCAGAACTGCTCCACAACGACTCAACTTCCTCCTTTTGGAAATTAATCTAAGCCCGAGCTTGGTCATATTCCAAAAGTGATGTAGGACCTTTTTGTTTGCTCAGGCATTTGGCAGGGAGGCAGAATTAGAATTCATGGACTGAGCAACCAGAATAAGGCTTATGATAGACTCAAAAGCATCTAAAATAGCGATCCATATATGGATTTATGTTGTAGGAGGGCCATACAATGCCGGACCCTTAGGGGAAGGGTGGAGTATAAATCTAAATAAATAAAGTTCATTAAAAGGGTGGGTTTGGAAAACCTGTCCAGAATTACATCAGCATGCATGCATGGAATTCAAAGAACAAAAAAGGGTATAAGGTTGGAAGCTCTGCTTGAGTGCAGTGATTTACTGTCAGAACCATAGTCTAAGGCACCATGCACATGAGACATTTCTCCTGGGTTTTCAAGGTAGCACTGCTTCTTGACTATTGCAGGGGGTCCCCATTCCCATTACTCCTTGCACAGCAATTCAGTTCAGTCCAGAGTTCCACTCTGCTGCATGTATCCTGCAATGCTGCATGGCCAGATCTATTTCCCCTGTGTTGGTCCAAATATTGTTCTAACTGCAATTTAGTTTTTGTGATGATCCCTCCATGGTGACTGGAAGGGCTCAAGAGCAGTGGGTAAAAACAGATGTGAGAGTGGCCCGCTTTGGTCTGCTTTGGCCCTCTGTGGCCCGCAACCCACCGGCACATCTGTTTACGCACCATCAGATGTTAGTACATGACTGTCCTGGGGTGGGTAGGTGGCTAATCCAAGCTGTGTCCTTGGAAAATCTCAGAGGACCCAGCCCGGGTCAAGGGCCACCCATGCAGGCCAATGCAGGATAGCAGATGTGTTCAGCTCCACCATACCCAACTCGGGGCAGGGGCTGCCATGGCTCAGTGGCATGACTGGTCGCCATGGCTTTCTGTCATGACTGGGGGGTGGGGTGCTGTGAGCAGGGCGGCGGCAGGACCAGCTGCCCACATGTTTGTTTAGCTCTCAGCCCAACCCAGGCTGTGTGGGTGCTGGGACAGCTCTCTGGCCGTGGGAATGCTTGTTTGGTGCCCCTCCCTGACCTGGGCTGTGCCAGCTGTGGTTTCCTGCCTCAGGCCAGGAAACTGGGAAATGTCCCAGAAAATGGGAAATATTCCTTCCCACATTATCTGGTGGGTTCAAGAAAGAAAAAATGTGCTTGTTAGACCTGGCTTTGTGTGGAAACACATGCAGGATAAATGACCATTAGATGAAAAGCTTCATGTGATCTAAATTGTTCACACAGTTACAAAAAACAATGATGCAAATAGAAAACTGCAGATTTTTTGTATCGTGGGGATGCACCCTAAATTTTATTTATTTATTTTATTTATGTAAAATTCTTATCCCGTCCCTCTTGACCACAAGGCAGCCCATGACGGCAAACAATATAAACAATAAAAACAATTTTTAAACAATTAAAAATGTACAAACGCAGGGAAAAGAAACCCACCCTCACCCTCCTCCTCGCCAAAGGTCTGACGGAACAGCCAGGTCTTACATAAGTGCTGAAATAGCAGGAAAGTGGGGGACAACCGAGCCTCCTCTGGGAGCGAGTTCCACAGCCCAGGGGTGGCCAGGCACATGGGGAGTGAGGTGGTCCTGCAGGTAAGTAGGGCCGAGGCCGTGAAGGGCTTTAAAGGTTAGAACCAGCACCTTGAACCTGGCCTGGTGCTTTATAGGCAGCCAGTGCAGAACCCGGAGCACTGGTGTCATGTGCTCCCTGCGTCCCGCCCCCATAAGGAGATGGGCCATGGCATTCTGCACCAGCTGCAGCCTCTGGACCAGCTTCTCGGGCAGCCCCACATAGAGCGCGTTGCAGTAATCCAGCCTCTAGGCGATGAATGCATGGATGACAGTGGCGAGGCTGGAGTCTAAGAGATACGACCAAAGCTGCCAGACAAGATGTAACTGCCAGAACGCACCCCCCACCACAGCCACAACCTGAGATTCCAGGCTGAGCCGTGAATCGAGGAGCACACCCAGACTCCGCACTTCAGAGACCATGGGAGGGCGAACCTCCCAAACAAGAGGAGATTCAACCACCCCCAGGTCCCCCTAGCCCTCGCCCACCAACATCACCTCCGTCTTGTCAGGATTCAATTGCAGATGACTCAACCTCATCCAAGCCCCCACAGCTGACATGCACTGGGAAAATAGGGAAACTGTGTGACCTGGGTCGATGGAAAAAGAGAGGTAGAGCTGAGTGTCATCAGCATACTGATGACACTGCATGCCCTGAAACCCTCTCATGATCTTGGTTCTCATCGTAACCAAGCCAAGTACGTGCACTTGAGACCTCGCATCTTCATGAATGTTAGACCCCTTGTCTCTCCCTCTGTTCCCCTTCCTATGTCTCTCCCCCAGCTCCTGTCTCTCAGATTGTAAGCCCTAGGGGCAGGGACCGTGTCTATTTTATTACTTTGTAAAGTGCCATGTACACTGCTGGCGCTATATAAATGTTTGTTAATAATAATAATAATAATAATAATAATAATAATAATGATCTCCCCTAATGGCTGCATATAGATGTTAAACAAGAGAGGGGACAGAATGGCACCCTGCAGGACTCCACACGTGAGGCCCCGGGGGGAAGACGTACACTCCCCCAAGACCACCCGGTGAGTTCTCCCGGCCAGGAATGAACGAAACCAGTCCAAGACTGTTCCGCCAATCCCAGCATGGTCCCACAGGCGAGTCACCAGCACCTCATGATCGACTGTGTCGAATGCAGCTGAAAGGTCTAGCAGGACCAGTAAGGTTTGATGATCCTGGTCCAAAACCAGATGGAGATCGTCAACCAAGGCTACCGATGCAGTCTCCATACCATACCCAGGCTGAAAACCAGACTGAAAGGGGTCAAGGAAACTGATGCGGTCCAGATGTTCCTGGAGCTGCCGTGCCACAGCCCGTTCAATAACCTTCCCTAAAAAGGGAAGGTTAGAGACCGGCCGATAACTGGCAGGAGCATCAGCATCAAGAGATTGTTTCTTGAGCAAGTGCCTAACCACAGTGGATGTGAGCAATCTTATCTACAAAGTACTTGATAAACCAGTCACAGCAGTCACTGGATTGCTCCAGGTACAGGTGGAGGCAGGCAGGACTGACCAAACCTTTCACCACCTGGAAAAGCTCTGCTGGATGTGGAGCACTCTGTGTAGATAGAAATCACCCTGTGTAAGGTTTAAGCTTACCCAGGCTCGAGGGTGGGGGCACGGGAGGCAAGCCCCCCGACAACAATGACACAAAAAGAAGCAGGGGGCACCAGTGCCGCACACCCAGACGCGGCGGCGGGAACAGCTCCCGCCGCCGCAAATAATAGATGAGGAAGTGAGGCCAGCGGGGAGCGTAGGGGCGGGGCCAGCAAGAACGCCGTGCCGCTCGGCACGCCTTCAGGAGAAGGCGGGGCTCAGAGCATGTACACATAAGGAGGCCCAGGGACTGCAGAGCGGCGCCGGTGATCAGCATTGCTGCAGACTGGCCCCTTGTGACTGGAACATTTAGGAAGGATCGAAGGCGTGTGAGGGGTGTGGAAGGAGCGTGAGTGTGCGGAGCGTGAGAGTGGTCGCGGCGAGTGTTCAAATTGTAGGTAGAGGGGGTGTGCATAACTAGAGGTGGGTGTGTGTGAGCGTGGGAGGTGTGGGTGGTGGGCACTGCCCCCCCCCTGGCGTCCCGTGTTCCTCCAACATCCTTCCAGTCCTTGTGCAGTGAGTGTGGTTGGCCCTTCTCCCCGTTCTCCCGTCCCCGCGCCTTGCACTGTGACCCTTCCCCCCTTCCCTCACTATCGGGGCACTCCCCTCCCTGTGTGCGTATCCGGGCACGTGTGGGGTTGGCGAATCTGTGGGGGTTAAGGGGCTGCCCTTGCAGCCAGCACACTCGAGTGGGGGCTCACTCAGGGCCTCGCTGTCTCCCCCCCTATGATGACATAGGCCGCCGCTTCCTTGGAAGCCAGCGGCCCTATAACAACCTGAGGGGTGTTCTTTCTCGTCAGAGTAGTGCCCCCACACGAGCGTCCAGGGAAAATAAGAAGCCAGGCAGCCGTTCGGCCAGGTTCACTTCCCCTTCTATCCCCCCACCCCTAACACCCTGGAGCTCAGATCCTGGACTTCAGGTTGAAAGTTTTCCAAAAGAGAGAGTTTAACCTCAGTGGAATTCCTCCAGCGTATGTGGCTTGAGGACTGCAGCCTCCATTCCTGAGGGCTTCTCTTGAGCACCCTTTGTGCTTGCTCTCTGAGTCACAGTTTGACTTCATCTGTTTGCTGGAACTAAAAAGCTCCATGCCACGGCTACCAGGTTGTGACTATTTGTCATAACCTGTCAACGCAATTGGTATGTTCTACAGGTCATTCGCATACACTATATACGTTGTAAGCCACCCTGAGCCTTCTTTAGAGAAGGGTGGGATAAAAATTTAAATAACAAATAAATAATAATAGACTTAGCCTATGTTTCTATATCTATAAGATAAAGTATATGTCCAGATCCCATTTCATTTGTGACACAAATGGAGCACCATATATAACACAATATGGTCTATAATTTTTGGAGAGAAAGGATTTTGAAGCAGAGCCAGTATTGATTCTTTCCCTCATGCTGTTTTCAGACAGGCCCTCAGCAATGTTTAGTTCACACACATATGCTTTGCATATATGTCCAGCAGGGTTATTAACATCTATGTTAATTACAAGTCACTTAGGTGTGCGTTTGATAAAGGAATGCTGAAAGGATTCCTGCAATTCATTTAGGAATGATAAAAGAATGCTGAATTGATACAAATGAATGGGAGTCAGTGTGCAGTTATTTCCTTATACCAAAGATGAATGTCTTTAGTCTTGTAAATTATTTTAAATTGCTTTATTTCAGTGAGATGAGGTACTGCAGAGCAGGAGTGAATCATTCTCTTAAGGTCACGATTTTGTTTGATACTAGTAATTTGTGCTAACAATGCTTCATTGTCTCGACCAGTTTATAGATGAACCATCTGTGCATTTTTATTGATAAAACTGCAGTAATTAGTTTTTCTTTCAGAACCAAAATCTCTTTCAGTAGCATGTTGCATTTCCTTTTTCCCATCAATGAATTTGACCTACTATATACATTAGTGATATACATTAATATATACATATTACATTATGTACATTAGTATATTTGCTCTAGTCATTAGTTATATACATTAATTTCTTACATTTAAAATATACATTTATTACCCAGCAGCACAAACCAACACGCATTAGTGAGAACATATTGGTTCTTCCTTACAAAATATACTCCGCTTTCAACAGAATGTGCTCCTGTCTATGTATGTCTGGCCCAGTAGATGCTGTGCAACAGCCATCAACATTTTCAATGTCTATGTTGACATGATGCATCAGTCTGGATCAGAGGAGCAATATGAACACAGAAGTTCTATATTGTATATAGTGAAGCGACAATGTTATAATGAAAGTAGTACATCTGGAGCCACAGCTTTTCAAACCATAATGTCACAATAATCCATTTCAGAAGCACCCATGGTGGCTGGCCCACATTATGAATTAACTGCCTGAACAATTTCTTCTTAAATAAATACAGCATTCAGTTTGAAAATCACAGTCATCAAGTGCAAGGAGTCTTATGTTTGGAACTCAAAAAGGGGAACACAGAATACTAGGGTCTGATTCAGCACCTATGACGCTCAATGGAAAAGGTTTGGAATAGGTCCTTGATAAACTCTCTGAAAAGTTGGATGCAAGTATTAGGCTGTTTTTACATGGACTGCCCTCCTCCCGCCGCTCGGTGTTCAGGCAGGTATGTGCCCATGTAAACGCCATGGGCGGCGGGTGTTTGTATGTGTGCGCTCCTGCCGCACACCAACCCACACCCATCTCCACCTACAGAGTCCTCCGACAGAACGGAGGAAGCTCCGTGGGTAGAGATGGGTGTCGGTAGGTGTAGGTGTGTGTGTGTCCATGTAAGTGGGCACCCTCCCACCTACACCCACCACGCCGACACCCCCACCCACCCAGGTCCGTGTAAAAATGACCTTAGTCTCTAGCAATCCTGTTCCTCTGAGTTAAAACCCTACCAAGCTCATTTATATTGGAAATAACGATGGACTCAGAAACAGACAGCATAGTTCTGACAAAAGAATTCACTTTCTGTATTGAAAGCAAGTCGTGCAGTGATTCCATACATTATTTTCATCTGTGTATGGAAAAACATCCAATAAAATAGAAACATGAAAGAAAAGAATATATATAATGGATATTTAATTATTTGGATTCTCTAACTCATTAATGCCTTGTGGTGAGTGGCACCACTATAAATCAATGCTCCCGATGAAGGAAAGCTCCAATCTTAATTTTTGTAAAAGCAAACAGAGTGAAATTTTTAGTAACCCCTGCCCTGAAGCCTGATTCTTAGCTTCATGATCACTTTTATTTAACTTTCTTACACTTCAGCAAAATGCATCAAAGCTTAACACATTTCTTTTGCGGGCTAACGTCTGCTATGACTTGTTTTCTTTATGTTCACAAACTGTGAGAGGATGGCATTCCTGAAAGAAATACATGCTCATTTATTCAAGCTATATTTTTCACAGAGCAACTAAGGTTCACTGTAACTGGAACTGAATTGCAATTTGCATTGAAACAATTTGTGACTTTCATTCTGCTTCACCATCTATAATTTTTCTATTAGAGGTTTCACAGTATATGTTTATATATCATGACCTATACAATTTCTATCTACGCACAAGTGCTGGATTTAGTTAACAGTAGTGATGTTGTCAGCCATGCTTGCATTTAAGTTGCAGATTAGTTGTTTGGGGTTTAGGACTGTGTCCAAGAAATGCTAAAAGTTCTCTTTTAAACAAATCCATATATATTGCTTAGATGTTGTCTGCAGTACTTGAAGAGATTACCTTGACATAAGTAATACCAACTGGACATTTATAATGTGAATATGCATTGAAATGCACTGCTCAGATTTATCTCCAATGTTTTAAGAAGTATTAACTTCACTATTGAGTAAGGCTGATATAACATAAACTTTGTGGGGGGTAAAAACCCTTGCAAAAATAGTGAACAAATGAAACCCCCAAACTATGGCCATTTTTACATGGGCCCTGCAGGGTGTGTGTGTGTGTGTGTGTTTGTGCTGGTGCTTGTGTGGTGGGTGTGAGGAGGGTACATACGGGTGCACACGCATCCCCACGCACCCCTCACTCATCAACATGCATGGGGTTACCTCCGTTTTCGCCAGTTGCTCCATGCATGTCGATGAGATGGGGTGCGTGGGGATGCGTGTTCGGCGGGAGTGCACATCCACATCCACACCCACTCACTGCGCACGCACCTGCTGTGTCGTTCACACGGGACTCACCCACTCATGAACCCCCAGATTTCTGGGGGTTCATGAGTGGGTGCGTCCCGTGTAAAAAAGGCCTATGATTTAATTTACTGATTGTTCCTTCTCTTTCAAATTTCTCATTTGTAAAGTGTGATGTCTCTGCAAGAAATCTAAAGTACAGTTCACATGGCAAGAAGTTACCCAGATTCAGTGATACCTGGGAGTAGTTTAAATTATAATTTTATACAGTTTAACATTTTTATTGGGTTTGATATTGTATGTTTTATGCTGTAAGCTGCCTTGAGCCTTCAGGGAAGGATGGGATACAACTCCAGATAAATAACTAAATAATAAATAAAACGAAGTGAGTGAAGTGAAAAACAAAACAAAACACAACCACCACCACCCACACTAAAGGCTCATTTGGGGTTTTTCTGCTAACCCCTTCCCATCCTGCAGTAATGTCTGTGCAAACAGTTTGGTGCTTCAAATGTATTTTCTTACAAATCCTTCTTACTGATCTACAGATATCAGAGATCCTAGGAAGAGGTAAAGGGTGACGACTTGTCTCCAGCCATCTCCTTAATAGCCATCAACACATGGCCATTAAGGCTAGTATTATTTCCCCGTCTGAACCTAAGGGCAAAGGCAAAAAGGAATCAGAAGAGGAAATGTGTGTCCTTGAGTCAATGGCCCTTTTCAAACGGATGAACCTCCCTCTTGCTCATGTGTGTGGTGGTGGTGGTGCGTCCGTGGGAATGCCGTGGCCGGTGGTGTGTGTGCATGCGCGCTCCCACTTCACCCGCCTCCACCCATTACCCATGCATGATGCTCCATGCATGGAGATGAGTGGAGGTGGGTGGGGGTCCATGGGAACGCCTACCTGTGCCCATTTGAAAAGGGCTATAGGGGTGGTGCAGTTTCTGTTCCACCTTTGCTTTGGAATGTGCCTGAAGTCAAAATGTAGTTCTTGTTAAAGCAGTTCCTATGATCATCGAGCAGAAGGTGTGACAAACATCACATTTTCTTCATGTTTTAGAAGGCACAATGCCTTTAACTTCAGTGGGGCTCCATGAGGGTGTAGGCTCACTCTGAGATCATTGCCGGGTTGGTGATTAAATCAGTACAGTTATATGTGATATGTGGTAGAAAGGTATTGGTGATATGAATTGAACCAATGCTTTAGAATCAGGAGTGGAGAACCTTTCCCCTTCTGTGGGTCATTTTGGGTAAAAACAGATGTGAGTCTGGTGGGACCACACCCTGGGCTGGAGCTTCAGCAGGTCACAGCGGGCCAAAATCACGTCTGTTTTTATCCTATGAAAACTAGTACAAGCTGCTGTGTGGGCTAGATAGAAGATAGGGGCGGGGATGCTGGAGCCGGCGTGTGCTCAGGATGGATGATGGATCCATCTTGGACCTTTCCTTCCCTTCCTTCCCTCATGATGAGCACACCCTTCCAGCATCCCTGCCCCTAACTCCTATCTAACCCACACAGCTTGTATTCACTTTGAGCCCTATCCTTGAACCCTGTCTTTGAGTGCATGCCATCATCTCTATTCGCCCTGAGCTCAGTCTTTCAGGGGGCTTTCGGAAGTGCTGGTGCCTACTGCCGCCAGAGACTCTCATGCGGTGATGGTGGGTGCTGTCACTCCAGTCGGGGTCCAGCCCTCTGCCAAACATCCATGATGCTGACCCGGGTGGGGAGGAGACGGGGAGATACATGGGCGTGAGTCCACCCAGCCCCACTCTGATGCTGCATGCAGCAGCCCACCCTGCAGCTGAAGGGCAGTCATGGCAGCCAATGATGGCTACCATGGTGCCTAGTCCCCCTGCCACCCTGGACTGGTAAAGCAGCAAAGCAGGCTTTTAGATATGAAAGCCCACTTTACTCTGGGTCTGGCGGCCAGTTTTTCTCAAATCACAGCCCAGGTTAACACCCACCATGGATGGGATCCAGCCTGGGGAAACATCTAGTGGGTGCCTTTTGGGTGGCACCCGGTTTAAAATGCACTAAAGCGGGTTAAACCACGCCACCGTCACATCTAAAAAGACCCTCAGAACTTGAGGGGAAGGACTGATCCATAGGCCAGATTTAGGAACAGGAAAGGGGACAAATAAAAAGTAGCTACAGTCCAGATTTGACCTCCAGGCCAAAGGTTCCCGAACCCTGTAGCTGCTGAACCACAATCATGGCGCTGGATGGAGCAAAGTGGGTACTACTGCAGTATATATGTTAAATAATATTATTAATAATACAGGTCTGCTGATATAGCACTTTTCATAAGTTGTGGACATTTGCAAAATAATTTCTTATACTGTATAGAAGGATGAAAACCTTGTTTGTAAGAAAAATAAAACATTGCAGGTGACTAAATGACAAAGCAGCAGAGAACCACCAAAGGCAACACCTTTAAATGTAAGGCAGATTTTAAAATGGAGCTGTGCCTTCTAAATACATTTAGAAAAATAACTTATTTTATTTATGACGTCCATCATGCCATTGTATTTGGGCTGTGCATTCTAGTTTGGATAAAACACAAATAAACACAAATTTCCAGCTTCCGTATTTAAAACACAAATATTGTCTTGCAATTTTAGGTATTTAAATATTATGATTATGATTATGATTATGATTAATACTACTACTACTACTACTACTACTACTACTACTAATTTTATTTTACATAGCACCAGCAGTGTACTTGGCACTGTACAATCAGTGTGTTACTCTGCTTTGTGCCTCTCAATGTCTACTTCTAATTTGATGTTTTCAATCATCATTGGTCTAGTAGTTTGAGCATCTTTCAAGTTTCATGGTATGTTGTGCTGGTCAAGGGGGAGGTTAGAACCAACAACGGTACTAACATTTTTGAACCACAAAGACTAGAAATTTCTTTAAAAGTTAGCTGAAATTCTCTTGGTTTACCTGGCTAGGTTCACAATGTTAGGATTTAAGAAACCCCTCAAATTATGACCCTTGGAATAAAATGGTGAGAACTGCCCCCCCGTGTAAGTTATATTTACACTGCTTTCCAACTCAGCGACAGTGCTAGCAAGTGAGGCTAGAGCCAGGATATGCTATGCCGATGTCCATTTATTCCTATTTGCCCAGATTTAAAAATTGGCCAGACTCAATGGGGGATTAAGAATGCTGTTATTGTCCATTATTAATGTAGATGTAGTACTGGTCAGAATCTCGCCCATGCATCTTAACTGGGCGATATAATTGGAGTTTACATGTGAGCTGTGACGACCATTGTAGAAATGAAGATCCAATTCTGCAAACCCACATGAGTAACTTTACTCCTGAGAGTAGATCTACTAACCTCTCCTGCATAAGTATTTACAGACTCAAGTTCTAAAGAAGTAAGTAGTTGACCTGCTCCTACTCCCTTTGAAGTCCATGCGAGTTTATTGTTCCCCCGAGTAAGTTTGGGCTCAGAAAAGTCATCATACCTGCACTCATATTTCCCTTTCTTGTAATATTCACTACCCCTTCCAATGAAACGGCATGCAGAGGAGAGGAGAAGAATACAGTCTGCTGTGTTTTCCCACTGCTTTCCCTTCATCCAACAATGTAGTCATTGTGTCCATTCTATCCCTGATAGCTTTTAATGTGAACACAAATGGAAAAAAAAGTTATCAAAACAAAACAGAAGCAACAGGCATTCACAAGTTTTAAAAACATGTGCGGCAAGAATGTTATTTTGTTCCTTAAAGGAGGGAGGGGGAGTTCACATGAAATATGGCATCTGCAAGGGATATTTTTAAAAAGTGTGTGCAAATTCACCAACACCCCAAACAAACTTCACTTTGAACCAAAAGCCAAATCTCTTTTGGGAGCTAGCATAGTGTACTCCTGACCATGCTTAACGCTATGTGATGCTTGGATGCATGAATTAGCAGAGGCCACTTGTGTGCAGGGAATAGCCATAAATGGTCTGGAAAAGGCATATCCTTTATTCATAAAAGTGAGTGGCAAATTTCTGCTCAAAATGTATTATAAATAGTGCATGTTTCTTTTAATGAAATGGTCTCTAATGACAGTTAGGAGACTTAACTTTTCCCCTGGTACAAACCAAGGAACTCAGGTGACTGCTAATAGTTTGAAAAGTAAAAAAGAAAAAGAGAAAAAACAACCCACCCACCCCACGCTGCGGTTTATAAATATTTAACAATGCACAGATTTATTCTTTAATGATTTAAGAATTCCGATCAAGTAATAAAAAATCAAAATATCAATTCCTTTGAGAATTTGGTTGGGAAGGAACATTTATTCATATTTTAAAATGTATTCAACAGAATAGCTTTTATATATTTATTTTAGTATGTTTTCAGAAGCAGGTTTATTAAATCATGTATGGCTCCAAACACCTACAGTCTGACACAAAGACTCTTGGAGTAAGTAGAAAGATTTTCATTGGTTTGGGTTGGACTTTAAGGACAGGTGAGCTTTAGATTTAAACATTTAAATAAATGTTTATTCTTAATGCTTATTAAATATGTAAAATACACTCTATTTCTTTAAATCTGTAATTTTGTTTGATTAACATAAGAAAACAACTCACAGTTGCACATTCCAGTAATTACTACTGAGAAAATAGATAAAAGCAAGAAAGAAGAATAGTGACAAAACCAGGCTTGGGTCCTGAACACAAGTCACTGGTCACGAGGGAGTAAAATTCTTTCCATAGTCTCAGGTACACAAAATGCTTTCCCCTTCACTTTTTGAATATCTTTGTCAAAGACATTATGGTCAATTTTAGAGCGTGAGACTTGGCATAAAATTAAAATGCCACATATTTACCACTCCTGTAACATCACACACACAAAATCCCCACTGAGGCTGCATTCACTTTTAGGAATAAAATACACAGAAATGACAGGATCTGGTCTTTTATAGCAGTATGGATGTCATAATAAGAATCAACATTATATAAAGGAATCAGTTTGACCATATATAAGTATAAAAAGGGATCAATTTGACCATCATATAAATGAAGGAATTTTTTAACTAGGAGAGAAAGGAATGAATTGTTTCTCCAAATAAATCTACATGAGACAATCCATCCATCAGAACAATTCAAAGTAATAAGCACAAATACTAAATAACAGCAAAAAAATTCCATACTACTAAAAATCACAACAAATAAACTCATATAATTTTATTTCTTTGCTTAAGTATATGAATAACCAAGCAAGGACTCAGTACTCCAAAGAATTTCACAAGTGATGTGATATAAATGAATATATGGTATTTGTGTAAATCCAGATCAACTGGAATGCAAGATAACCCTTAGATAGAAGGGACTGTCAGGTCACTAAAATAACCTGAAGGAAGACTGCACAGTAATTTATAAACAATTAACACAAAATTTCAATCAATGCACTGTCACCCTAATAGCCAGTGAAGTCAGACAGGATGGGTGTAATATGATGAGACAGTTTAATTCTTGTTATGACATTAGCTGCAGAATTTTACAACAGCTGAAAATGCTAGAGTGAGAAGAGTTTCCAATTATCAGTGAGACACAACAGGCAAGTTTAGATCAGATTAATGTGTATAACCTAGTCTTTGGATCTTGACAAGTTAACATGGGATAAAGGCTTGAGAAGTTTTTGGGATGATAGGAGTAAATTTTGATCACACTTTCTTGAAGGGGCAATTAATTTGATATGGCCTATTGGCTGCTTCAATAAATTATTATTATTATTCTTGAAGGGGTAATTCCTAAAAAAATTAGCACCATGTTGTTTGCATTAAGACAAATGTGACTCTCTCTCTCTCCAAAAAATGAGCTGAGGGAATAAAAAAATAATTCAGTTCTCCCAGCATTAAGCTTCAGAAAAATTAAAAGTCATCCAGGCTTGAATTGCAGATAGACAGGTAATAAGCCATGACAGCACTTCAGTAGACTCTGCAGGAATAGACAAGTAGATCTGGGTGTCATCCATATAAATATGATAATCAAACCCAAATCTCGGAATAATACCACCAAGTGTGAGCACGTCAGTATTAAAGGGAAGTGGGCTGTGAACAGAACCCTGAGGGACCTCAGAGTCTAATGGTACGATATCAGACAGATAGCCGCCCAACGTGATGGAAAGTCGGTGTACTTTAGAAAAAGAAGATTTAAACCATTTTTAAAAAATTTACTTACCGAAGCTGAAAATGGGGTTGTACATTAGAGACTGAAGGGAGATGCACTCCTTTGGATAATCAGATGACAGGCTCATCATAGTTGCTGCATTTCTTCTTCTTCTTCTTCTTCTTCTTCTTCTTCTTCAAATCTCACACTGACTTTGGTCACAGTTGTTCTGTGGGTTACCCTGTAGTCTTTTTCAGTCTGACTGAATAAAAACAAATACAGGTTTTATTAGTCATTTGCCAGCTAGTGTGTCCAGCTAGTGTGTTCAGTGAAACAGTGTCCACTGGCCCCTTTTTATATGGGCTATGGCTGTTTGGGGGTGGGGGTGCACCGCAGTCCATGTGTGGTGGTTGGGGGGAGGGTTCTGATGGGGCGCACACCCATCCCCACGCATCAGCACGCACGGTGGCACCTCTGTTTTTTTCTGGGGATGCGTGTGTCTGGGAGTGCGCACACCCATCCTTGTGGGGATTTACACGGGCGGCACCTGCTGTCCGTGTAAAAAGGGTCAGTGTGTACTAGGCAAGGTTGCCAGTTTTCTCCATTGTTTGTGTCAAATGCCATGGAAGTACTAGCAATCCCAGGAAACAATATTAAAGGATTTAGACCAAGGGTGGGTAACCCTTGGTCTCTCTCTCTCTCTCTCTCTCTCTCTCTCTCTCTCCCACACACACCCACATGCCCCATGAGGTACTGAACATTATTACAAGTCCAGTGGGTGAGGTAGTACCTGAGGGGGTCTGCTGGGAAGGAGATGAGAGTGTGCAGTAAGTGAGAGAATGACACCGCTTTTAGAGGAGGGTTCAGCGCCTCCGGAGCCGCGCGTTAAGAGAGAACCTGCGCTGCACTGCCGGAAGTGACGTTCTCCCCATTGCCGGCAACAGGGAGAACGTCACTTCTGGCAGTGCAGCTTCTCTCTTAACGCGCGGCTCAGGAGGTGCTTCTCAGAGCCTTGTCTAAAAACGGCCTGAAAGGGAAGGTCCAGACCATACTAGATCCAGCCACTGTCCATGAGCACATCTTCTTATCTCTGTTCTCTTCCTATGAGTACACTCAATGGTAGGGAATGGATCCATGGGCCAGATCCAGGAGGTGGTTTTAAACTGACTGTGGACCATATTTGGCTCCACAGGCCAAGCGTTCTTTATCCCTGATTTAGACCAAGGAATATCCAAATGAAGAATAGCAACAGAGGATAACAACAGTCTAAATTGAAGCGGTGGTTGGGTGGCAGAAAAAGAGGGAGGAACAGCTCTGGGTGTTTTCATACATGATGGCAGCATGCTGCCATCACAGACGTACCCGGTCTGGAGACGGGTCTCTACTGTGGAACAGGCTGGGCCCTTGAAATAATGTGATGGGGTCTGGGCCATCGGGAAGGATGGGGAGATGCACGGATTTGCATCTGCCCCGCCCCCATGCTGCACCCAGCAGCTCCTCCCCCTTGACGGGCAGTCATGGCGGCCAGTGACAGCCACCATGGTACCTGGAACTGTTGGAGACTCTAGACAGGGTCCAGTAAAGCAGGCTTTCAAATGTGATAGCCTGCTTTACTCCCAGTCAGGCAATCGGATCCTGGGCTTAGTGGCAGCTAGTTCGGGCTATGACTTAGAGGCTTTCCCAAGTCACAGCCCATGCTAGCTGCCAACATGGCTGGGATCTATCCTATGCCAACATCTGGCACCCGGGAATGAATGTGATGATGGACCACAGGTTAAACCGGGTCAAAGTGCGGTAAAGCAAACCACTGTCATATTGAAAACACCCACTGTCATCATGGTGTGCAAAGGCCATGGTGTGCTGGGCCATCTGACCATCTGTCCTCCTTTCCACACTGGCCCCAAAGGATGGTGGCAGAAATTGCCTGCCCCGGGGCGCACAGGGATGGGCTCATGTGTATTGGTATATGCAACATCCATAAGTTAATGCCTGCTGTATTAAGAATAGTAACTGACTATAGAGCCACCAGATGGCACTGCGAAGTTTATGTGTACATGGAAGGGAGATGGGGTTTTACAGTTGAATTCCTTTGTGTAACCACTCCTTCTTCCCTTCTCTCTCATTGTCTCAGTCTCCATTTTGTCTTCTTACTAGTTAGATGTAACTAAGGATCTGTGCCTGAGAAAGCTTAAGTAAAGTTCTGTTTTTAAACCTTCAGCTGCATTTGTCCTTACTGATTGCAAATCAGTTATTACTCTGCAAAAATGTGGCTGTGCCCATTGTTTCTTAAGTTGGCAAGAGTGATTGTAGCATTGCTGTCACATCCACCAAAGTGCTCTACTTATATTAAAGCCTTCTTATGTTATATATAAATAGAATATATAACATAGCATATATAAAATAGCATATATGTGTGTGTTTAGATGATTACATACCTCTCAACAACAGTCCGTTTGGGAGGAACAGTCCCTCTTTGGGTGCTGAATCCAAGACCCTTTTTACATGAGGCACGGTGGGTGGGGGATGCGTGTGCGCCCATGGTGGGTAGAGGTGAGTGTGTGGCCATTCCCCTTGGGTGCACACCCATCTCCACCCACCTCCACGCATGGAGCAATCGGCATTGGAGCCCGTTGCTCCACGTGTGGGTGATGGGTGGAGGTGGGTGGAGCATGGGAGTGCGCACGCACCCCTACCCACAGCAGGTGGCGTTCCCATGGACGCCCCCACCACCACAGGTGGCTTTCCCATGGATGCCCCTCACCACCACACCCATCATGGGTGGCTTTCACTTGGATGCCCACCACCACCACAGACATGTGTGGTGGGGCGGTGCCCACTTGAAAGGGGTCCAAGTATCCCTCCTGCAGAGGGTCAAAGTCCCTTTTTTTAGGAGAGAGAGAGAGAGACAAAAAGATGGGTGTTCAGGCAACTCTTTCCTGGTTGCCTTCTAGGAAAACCATGAGAAAGGACAATGAGGAGAATATGGAATGACAAAAAAGTAAGTGGAATGACAAGCAGAAGAACTTCTGCCCCTCTTTATACATTTGGAATGTGAGGGGTGTGTGAATGTAAGCGCATAAGGAGATGGAGCTTATTGGCTTGTTCCTCTTTAGCCGCTTGAGTGGTATGTGATTACATACATGCAGTGCTCAAAGTGGGGTGGGATGGGGTGGGATGTCATCCCACTTCTTTTCAGGCAATCCTAAAACCATCCCACTTCTTTTCAATGGATGTAAAATCATCCTGGTATGTTACACAGAGCAGGGTCACACCAGTCTTGTGAAAAGTCACCAAGGGAATGTTTCACGCTTATGCCTGAGCTGTTGGGAGGAAGATGAAGCTGTCTCAAGACTACTATATGCAAATAGCCTGGGTCCTATTGCATCTAGGCTTGCCCAGGCCAGAACTGTTTGTGGAGCTGGGAGAGGCAGGCACTTGGAGAGACAGCTTCCTCTTCCTCCAAGGCCTAAGCCCAGCAGAGCATTTAATAGGTTGGGCTTGGGGCTTCAGATGTTGGAGGAAGAGGAAGCTATCACTGTCCAAATGTCTGCCTATGTAGTGCCTGTCTCTCCCAGCTCCACTGTGTACAGACATGGACAAGTGAGTTCCGAAAGACAAGGAACCTAAACTTGATGCCTGTCTTAGGCCCTTTTCAAACTGAGCACGGTGAGTGGTGGGATGGGCGTTTGCCTGCAGTGGGTGGAGGTGGGTGTGTGCCCGTTCCCACGGGTGCACACCTATCTCCATGCACAGAGCAGCCGGCATTGGAGCCCGTTGCTTCATGCTTGGGTGATGGGTGGAAATGGGTGGAGATATGGTGGCCATAGGTCCGGATTTCTCCTGGACCGCCCAGTATTTCTGACAGCTTGTGCTGGTCTGGGATGGGAGGGGAACCGGACCAGAGAGCCGTTCAGAATTTTCCCTTCCATCCTTCCTCCCACTGCTGGCTGGCCACAGCTGCGCTCTCTGCACTTCTGTTCATGGACCCCGTGGGTGGAAGTTCAGAGAGCGAAGCTGTGGCCAGCCAACGGGCTTTTATGGCACTCGACTGGTTGTGCATGCACATTAGGTATAACTGTGCAGAGCACCAGTGGGAATCAGTTGAGGCAGTGCGTGATACTGGAGGCAGAAGCCAACTTGCTACGTTCTCCCTTCCCCGCCCCAAGTCAGAGCTGTGATCCCTTCCCAACGGCTCCCTGTCATCCCTGGGGCCCTCCCCTGACTGAAAAATAAGAGAGTTAGTCAGTCTCACTGATCGGCATCGCTGTCAACAAAGGGTACGTACTGTCTGACTGTATTGTATGCCTGGGGGGCCCAGCTGCAGCAACTGCGTGGGGCTGGGCTGTGGGCAGCAGTTGGCCCAGAGGGGCACCTGGGGCAGCACTGGGCAGTGAAACCATGGACACTGGGGCCATGGAGGGGGGGGGCAGGGCCTGGCCCGGGGGGGCAGGAGGGCTGTGAGGCCATGCTGGGTGCTGGGGAATGGAATGGATACTATTACTGGGGCAGTTGGGGGTACAGGACAGGGTTCAGGACACACTGACAGTCATCACAGCTGAGACAATGGGGGAGCTTGAGGGAGCAGTGAGGCCATGCCATGATGAAGACACTAGGCGGTGGATGGACACTGGACTCAGAGAAGTGAGTCTGAGGGGCACTTGTGCGCAGCCAGTGAGTGAGACCATGCTGGGGACATACAGGGGCAGTTAGGGGGCTGCAAGTCATTTGTGTGTAGGTTATGGAGGTTGAAGGTTGAAAGTATCTACTTTTAGCTCCTCAATGCAGCTCCCATAGTATTGAGAATAGCTTTTCTTTTAAAATAATAACAATAATAATAATAATAATAATAATAATAATAAATAAAAAATAACAAAAAACTTTCCCAAATAAATTATAGGGCACTCTAGAGTTTTTGGAAATATTAGAAACCTTATCCCCTCAACATCTCGGTGAAGTAAGCAATATTTCTATTCTCCATGGAGAAGGAATAGGGTGAGATTTTTCCAAAGTTCCTAAGTCATTTAGGAACACTAATCCCAGCAATGGTCTTGAAACCATACGTCTGTTATCAAGAAAGCATACTCCACCTGTCTGAGACAAGAAAACAGCTACTCTGAGCTGGAACCTTTAAACAGGGAGCAGATACTGTATTGTCTTTCAAGGAGACCTAAGTATATATATAAAAAAGACTTAGGGCACTGCTATCGCGTAAAAGCTTAATGGCCTATCATTGTACATTAACTGCATCTAGTATATTTTTGCTGAGTATTTTAAAGTGAGGAACTGAATTGTTTCAGATTTCTGTATGTAGAATTCTATCCTGTGTCCATGATGCATGTCAAACTGATCTCTTTAAGGTTGAAGGTAAGAGAAGGATTTACCACATGTAAGTAAATGTTGCTTAACAGTTTGGGGCACTCTCACAGTAAAGCGGTCATAGCACACAATTTAATTGTTTCTTTTTGAGTTGGTATTTCTATCTTTACATCAAATGCAAGTTCTTTGTCACGGGAAAAGTCTAATATCCTCAGTCTAAACTTCAGTGAGAAGTTTAAAAAAGAATAGCTCAGCCTCTGCAACATCTTTTGCAATAGATTTGACTTACTTTAGAGATGGTACAATCAATGTCATTCTTAAATGTCACAATTGCAAAATGCCAGGTACATTGCTGGTGCTATATAAATGCTCCAGTGGGAGACTGACATTGAATGGGACCCTAGTAAGAGGACTCTCTATCCCCCAGTGGCAGGGTTTCATGCAGCAGGAAGGAGTTCACAGGTTTAACTAATGTAATCTCCTTCCATTGTTAACCCTGGGAACTCCTTGATGCTGGGTTAAGCCAACCATTGCATTGACTCTGCCTACTGTTGAGTCTGCCTACTATTGGCTTGGCCGCACCCACTTCTGGCTCCACCCGCTCCACCATAAATTTGCATAAATTAGTATAAAAGAGCATATGTAAATTTCATGCAGATGTGTGTCCTCTTTTCTGGTGATGTGTCAGTGGCCACCCTAGTGGAGCGGGGGAACGCGCACGCACCCCCACCTACTGTAGGTGTTGTTCCTATGGGCACCCACCCATCCCCCCCACTCTGTATGCAGTGGTTGGGGGTGCCCGCGGTGTCAGGGGGATGAGTGAGTGCCCGTAGGAACGGCACCTGCAATGGTTGGGGATGTGTGTGCCCTACCCATCACCCACGCACAAAGCAACGGGCTCCAATGCTGGTTGCTCTGAGTGTGGAGATGGGTGGAAATGGGCGCACACCCACCTCCACCCACCACAGGCGCACACCCATCCCCCCACCCACCGCAGCCCATTTGAAAAGGGCCTGAATCTAGAAACAGTGTGAGTGTGGAAGAAACCGGGTCGACTGGTGCATGTTCCAGCACCTACACCCAAGCAGAATGCCCATCCCACAAAGAGGAAGATTATTTTCCAGATTACTGGACGAGCGATCAGTGGTACGAAAAACGTAGAACACATACGTGGTGGACAGTTAGTAGAAAAGGACTAGAAAAAAAGCTTATGTAAAGCAATGGTTGGGAAAGGGACGTTGTCATGCTGACTACAAAGTTCTTGCCCTGCCGCTGCAAGGAGGAAGTGCAGACAAGTACACAACGAAAATATCTGGACACTTTCTTGAAGGTATGTCATGCCTAATACGAGGCCACATTTATGAATGTTTTTGACTTCTTTCAATTAGTAACTCTCTTGGTAATTATTGATAACTGACTGTAATAATTTCAAAGTGTGATGTACGCCTAATTCAAGCTGGTTAGCAAATAATTTACGTGCTTATAAAGATGGTGAATGGACAGGCTAAATTGAGTCTGACTCTGGCCTAAATTGAAATGAAACCATCCCACTTCCTTTTTTCTCCCACTGCGAGCACTGTATACATGTGTATGTATACATACATGTACCCCTCCCCCTACCTCAATCCTTCAAGTTGCTGAACATTTGAGCATTAAGCGTTCTGCAGGTTGAAGGCTAGACTGCTGAGTTCCTTGCAGGACGGGACCCTAAGAGTATATATACTTCCATCAGATCTCAGGCCTGTCATTTTTTTAAGCCACAGAGATAAAGGATAATGCTCCAGAACAGATCTATCTAATTGTGGCCTGTTGTATGCTGATGGAATAAAATGCTTTCCTGACCTATTGGATGATCATTTGAACATGGGTCGATTACCCTTCTACAAATATGCAGGGGGAAAAATTGTCCGTAGAAGTGTTAGCTATTTGGTATCTACAGTCATCTTGGACTAGCAGAATAGCAAGCGATGTTAGGTAGGAAAGCATACAGTGCCGTGGATAAGACTTGAACAGGCAAGATACCCTTCTACAACATTATAAATGGATCATTAAATTGTCCATTTCCCCCCTTAAAATTCATGGACAATGTTTAGCCCTGCACTCCTAAATTCTCTACACGAATGAAACTACTTTTACTTTCCTTTTATGGCAATGTGAAACATGCCTGCATTATGCCTCAAAAGTTTTTTTTTTAAAAAAACAAAAAACCAAGAATCTTGAGAGTTGCCAACTTCCCTAAGTTCAAAACTATCGTTACACATTTACTCTGAGACAAGGGAATTTTCTGGAGCTTCCCTCCTGACCCAATGATAAAGCCAAGTTGGTTTTAGATTGAAGATTCATTTCTCTCTCCTTGGCAATTATCTCTGTTACTGCCCACAATCCTTCCCAATCTTTTTAAACAACATCCTGTTATTAAAGCCACTTGGCAAGCATTTAAAGCCCTGAATAAGTTAATCATGCACAAAATATCCCACTTGGAGAACAATCCAACTATAAAAATAAATGGTTTATGCTCAGAAGGTCATAGTTCAAGACAGGTCTTCACTCATTTTGTGAGAATGGGTCATCATTAGTGACAATAAAATTATCTCAGCCCTGATCCAGGCCTCACTGGAGTCAACAGCAAATTCTTATTGATTTCAGTGACTTAGTACTGTTAAGAAATCTGTCAGTCCACAAATTGGCTGTTTTTAGAGGAGCCTAGTTTTCCTGGACTTCTGAAGTCTGGGAGAAACAAACTCACGCATGGGGAAAGTGGGTCAGACATTCACCCCCGCTATCTGAAGTTGTCTGGGTGCCATTGGAAAGAGTGGGTACTGGTGAACTAGCCTATGCTTGGAGATGTGGACTTGTCAAACCTCAAAATCAGGGTTTGACAAGACTGCACTAGTTTGTCGCTGTTTCCAATGGTGGCCAGCTGACTTCTGGCAGTAGGGGTGAATGTCTAACCCCTCCCCCCTCTCCTGTGTGCAAGTTTATTTCTCCCGGCGGACTTCAGAAGTCCGGGAGAAACTAGGCTCATCTAAAAACGGCCAAAGTTGCTTAAAACATATGATGCATTAGGATAGTTTTCAAAGTAATAGATTTGTAAAGTGTGCAGTCAAGTGAATCATTCTGTACATGTAATCTAGAAATCCTTTTCACATTGCCATTTCAATTGCTCTCTCAGGTTGAGAAACAAAAATTTGGTAGTTGCAGGAGAATGGAGTGCGAACCAACCTGTGATGGGAAAACCGCTAGCTTGCAGCATTACCCAAACTGGCTCTTATGGTTCTCATTCCGCAAACAGCTGTAGTGTCTTCAGTAGATTGCTTATGTTAGTAAAGTTCTTTGTATGCTAGAGTTTGGAGAGTCAAGTCTGTATTTTCAGTAGGGTTTTTTTGGGTTGTCAGTCAAAATGATTCTCTCTGTTCTACATGATTGAAATTTTGTCGTAACCCAGTTTTATATATTTACTACTGATTTAGAATTTTAAAAAATCAAATACAAAACTGTACCCAAAATATGAAGGGATCTGTATGTAAAAGTTAAACCCTCAAATACTTTTTCAGATTGCTTTAATTTTTTTATTTTATTTTTACTCTTCATTTGTTTGTGGTAACCTCTTAGGAACCTGAAAACAGCATCTTTCCCTTATCAGTATTTGATTTTTCCAGTTGGTAAATACAGATTTTTTTTCTGTGTCTTTTATAGGGTGAAGTACAGGGGAACATTGGATCGGCATTCTCATTGCATCTTGTGTGTACCTGAGTTGGTTATTTGCCTCTCACAGAAAAAAATGCTCCGACCAGCAGGCCATTTTTGGAGTTTAACCCAAATCCGAGTCACAGGTCAGAGATGGCATCTGGATCCCTCACCTTAGGATCAATGCTTAGACTCCTTCAGCTAAATACCGAAGATCTATCATCCAATACAAAGACACTCCTTAACAGTCTTGTTGATACTTGATAGTGGAATCAAGTGAAGTCTCTTCTAGAATAGCCCTTCTATTTGACCTGTGGCAATAGAACAGACTCTTATTTTCTTCAGAAAAGGAAGTTTCACCCTCAAGATGCCTCCCACCTTACAGTCCTTACTGTTGGACTGGTGACTAGGGTATTGCAGCATAACATCAGTATAACAGCATAACATCAGCCCTCTACACAACAAGCTTAAGATCAGTCCTCTACAGGACCAGTGAAAAGGTTAATTGTAACGGGGCGCTCACTATAAAAGGGTTTGGCAATATGCACTATGCAGTTGATAGGAATGGTTCTTGAAGTTGGGATTTTTCTAAATGAGGATTCACTATAAGCAGGATTTGTTCTGGTGAGATTTGTCTGTACTTTAAACAATAAACATTACTTATTTCCAGCTGTAACTTTTTGCTGTTGTTGTTTAATAAAAAAAGTATGTATCCCCTAAACCCAATAACCCATATTATGCGAGATTCTCAATAAAACATATCCTATTGCACATACCACATCTTGTTGAGCTTCTGCAGCCAACTAGTCATTTTTATTTGTTGGTTTCATGGGGGGGTGGGGGTGGGGAGGGGGAATATTTTTTTCCTGTCATAAAATATCAGATTTCAGCAAATGAACAACTGAATTCTTTTGAAATGAGAAGTACAGAGAAAAGCACATTTTTCTTAGGCCACCGCCCCTCAAGCCACTTACTCTCGCTGACAGGGGAGTTGTGATTTCAGTGTGAACACTTTGGAATAAGTGGTTTGAGGATTCACCAATTCCTCAGCTTTCACCCTAGTTTTCATAGACTTTGATTGATTGGAAGTTACTAGCAGGGGAAAAGAAATGGTGGCAAAGAGGCAAGTCTTAATGAGAATCCCAAGCTCCTCCTCAAAATTTGACAATGGTTGATGTTACTGATTGTCTGAGACTTCACGAACAGAGAGAAACAGGCAGTTTGCTCCGCTCTGGTAATACTGCCTCATTAGCACCTTCTTGTCTCCTGCTGCTACTGAGCAGTATTTCATTTGCCTTCTGTTCATGGCAATGCACGACCTAATATGAGCAGATGTGAAACTTTTAACAATATTATCATTGAAATTGTCATCATTATCCTTGAGAGTTAACAGTAAATTGTCATGGAGTTGTCAGTACTCACTTGTCATTTTTATCCCTCTGCAGGCTCAGCCAGCCCTTGGGGTCACATTCAGAAAGTCTCCCTTCACAACACTGGAAACAGGGTTGTTTTTTTTTAAAAAAAAAATGAAAGCAGATATTCAACTGAAACTGAAGAGGCCACTCAAGAAATGCTGATGCACCATGCTGTCTAGTTCCATCTGATTCAAGCGCCTGGATGTACAGTCTCCTAACCGTGTGCTGCAAGAGAAGTATTTTGTAGCGTATGAATCAGATGAAGTTCAGTGAATGAAGAATTGGCAGGATCACACCCTGGAATTTTACAAACTGATGAATTCATATGGTTCAATTACCTTAGCCAGCAGTGGAATTTCATATGCATGACTCAGGTATGTGCTGAGTCCCATTCATAAGCCTCATTGCAAATATTGGGCGGACGAAGCCACTCATACAGTTTCCTAAGTGGTCTAAAGTAGAGCTGCAAATGGGTACCCGGCAAGCTGGGCAACCCATAAAATCTGGGGTGCCCGACTCAGCACAGTTGTGTTAGTGCACCAATTGGTAGCCGAACGTGATCTTATGGGCTACTTGACTCCCCAAGCTGACTCACCTCACTGCTGGGCTGCTTCTTCGGTCTGGTCTGGTTGCTGCTCGCTGCTCACTGCTCCTCACCAGTCCACACACGGCTCAGCTGAGCTGGGGACTTTCTTGCTTGGCTTTTTCTGAGTGGGGGAGGGGGGAAGTGAGGAGGCCTCTTCCCACCTGCACGCACCCCACCCCCCAAATGTGTCCCCTGATCTCAGGGAGACCCATATCAGGGACGTGCATGGGTTCTGTGTACACCCCCATTTTGGGTCCTACTGGGAATGGGGGACATATTAGAGGGGTGCACGCAGGTGGAAAGAGGCCGCCTTTCTCCCCCATTCAGAAAAAGCCGAGTGGGAAAGTCCCCAGCTCAGCTGAGCAGCGTAATGTGTGGACCGGGGAGGAGTAGGGAGCAGTGACCAGGACTGGAGGAGCAGCAGCTTGGCAGTGAGGTGAATCAGCCCAGGAAGCTGCAGGTGCCATGATTGGCATTCCAGAATGCCACAGTGATCTCGTCACGTCTGAAAATACCCAAAGCTGTCCCTTGTCAGAGACAAGATGCTGGACTAGATGGACCTTTTGTCTGACACAGTGCAGCACTTCTTATCTTCCCATGTTCTTACATAGGCCTTGCCACTCCCGAGTAAGCAGCCAACCTAAATTCATGCCAATAAAAATCTTACTGAAACCATATCACATTGTGTATTCTGCACTCACCCAGAGTACCGGCTGTAACATTTTGCTCTTATAAACTTTTCATATAATGAAAGAAAGGCTTAGATCCCAAGATCTCTGTTATGGTGAGGGAGGGTGTACAGTATTGTTATTATTGCTCAGTGTACTGGTTTAAAAAAATATTAAAGTAGCCTTTGACCGAGTAACTGCAGGAACTGCTTTCCTAATATCTTTGGCAATCTGTCTGTTAAAAACAGTGACTTGCCTTTGTCCAAAGGTGTATGTAAAAAGGGGGAGAGGGTGATACGATACATCTCATTCTCATTTTGGGCTTCAGAGGACACTCCCCTTTTTAATTCTGGCCTCCAACAATCCATATAGCAGCAGCAAAATAGCCAGTGTCCTAAGGAGTTCAGGAAGCTAAAAATGAAGGAGGGGATTGGCCTTTGCACCAATTCTGTCCCCTACTGGCATTTGAATTCTGCACTAATTTTGCCCCATGCTGGATGTTCCGGAGTGGAAATGGAATTCTGCCTCTGCTCCGCCTGCACATCTGGTGACCCCCAGAGTGATGGCATTTGGTTTAACTTGTGAAAGTGATGGTGAATGTTCCAGGGTAGAGCTTAGAAGGTGACAATAGAGGCCTTAGGGGAAGGATGTGGTATAAATTTAAATAAATAAATAAGGTGGAACTGTTCCCCATTACTTCGGACACGTATAACTGCACTGCCTATGGCCCTTTTCACATGGATGTCCCCCCCCCTTGCCCATGTGTGTGGGTGGGGAGGGGGGCATCTGTTTTAACACCATGGTGAGTGTGGGGGGATAGGTGGGCATCCATGAGAATGCTGCGGCTGGTGGGTGGGGGTGCGTATGTGTTCCCGCGCTCCGCCCACGTCCCTCCATCACCCATGCACGGAGCAGCGGCCGCTAATGACAGATGCTCCATGCGTGGAGATGGATGGAGGTGGGTGGGGGTCTGTGGAAACGCGCCCCCCATGCACCACTCACCCACCGCGCCACCCACTCATCCCCCCACGCACCTGTGCCCATTTGAAAAGGGCCTATGTCTCATAGAAAATAAAGGTCAGGCCCATTCACTTTTCCATCTGTCTTGGTACTTATTCCATTTCATATTGAGGTGCTCAAACACCATCTGGGAATTTTCTGTTTCCTAGAGGACTGTCTTTATTCCATGTTGCAACTTCTAAACTCTCATCAACTTGAGTATAGACAGTTCAAATAAACACCCTAAGGTTTTATTGTGGGAGAACTCCACTTTTTTCCTTCTTCCTCTCATGTATGAATGATTCACACCTACATTTTTAAAAAAGAAAAAAGAAAAGTTTCTCTGAGACAGAAGCATAGCATGAAAATGTTTGCCCTAATTGTTTCTTGAAGTTATATGAGCATCTGCAAACTAGGAAGGTACAATGGGAACTGGTTTGACACTTGAGAAATAACAATCACTGCCAGATACCTTGTGTAATTGAGTAAATATTATTTCTTGCTTGTTATTCTTCTCCTTTCCCTTTAATAAATCTTGATGTTTAGATAAAAACTCTTGCATCATTTGTATGACTGACTGGTCATAAAAGCTATGGTGTTTGTTATTAGGTATGAATGCCATTAGGTCATTAGGTCAAGGCCAGTACTATGGCTGGGGGAGGGTTTTCAATAAATAAATAAATAAATAAATAAATAAATAAATGTTTTGCTTGTGTGACTCCATTTTGAGACTTAAATATAATTCTGTGATCTCAGACAGCAAGAAAGCCAGGCAAAGTGTATTGACTATGGCAGTGGTCTAAAAAGCAAACAATATTAGAAATTATTCGGAAATGGATAGAGAATAAAACAGAAAAATATCATAATGCTTCTATATAAATCTGTGGTGCAACCACACCTTGAATATTGTGTGCAGCTCTGGTCCCCCCATCTCAAAAAAGATATAGTAGATCTGGAAAAGGTACAAAGGAGGGCAACAAAGATGATAAAGCATATGGAATGGCTTCTGTACGAGGAGAGGTTTGATAGGTTAGGTCACTTCGGCTTGGGGGAAATTTTTTAAAATTATTATTAGACATTTATATAGTGCCAGTCATGCGACCTGGTGCTGTACAGAACATAGAATTAGACGCGGTTCCTGCCGGTGGCTTACAATCTAAAAGACAAAGGGGGAGGGGGGAGACAGTGGGAGAGGAGACAGTGGGAGAGACAGGGGAGAAGACAAACAAACATTCAAGCGGATGCGAAGTCTCAGGTGCGTATGCTTGGCTTGGTTACAAATTAAGGGTAAAGCCACAAGTGATGTCCAGGATGCCGCATTCTGGGCTGACCTGGGATGTGGCAGTCTGGGTGGGGAAGGCACATGACTGCCAGAGCACAATCCACACATGCTCCCGGATGGGCCGAAGGCAGCACAGGCTGGGGGCGGGAAGAACAGGGAACATGCAGCTGGCTGGCCCTACCCTGCTGGGCTGTGCCCAGCGCCTTGCCCCCCCCCCCATAATGCACAGCCTTGGCAGCCAATGATAGCTGCAATGGTGGCTGCCATGGTGGAGGTGGCCTGGGTTGGCAGACCAGCCTAGAACCAGACATGCTAACTCCAGGACAGCCTGCTTTGCCCCGGTCAGGTGGGCCCTAGCCTGGACTCTTACTTTGGCTGTATGCTGAGGTGAGAGCTGGCGATAGCTGCCAACATGACCTGGGATACCCCGGGTCAACATCTGGTGTCCATGAACCAAGCGTGACAGTGGCCCACAGGGCAAAGTGAGTCCAGGCAGGCGGCTGTCACATCTGGTTTTACCATGTGAGGGGATATGATAGAAGTTTATAAAATCATGAGTGGAGTGGAACCCTCTCAAATAGGGTTAAAAAAATAGGGCCCCACCTATCTGCAGGCTCGCCTCATCCTCCAGATTCTGGACTGGCCTCTGCAGTTGGCTGGGGGCGCCCTCCTTGAGGTTCCCTGGGTGTTGACCATGAGGAGGGTGTTCTCAGTGGCCGCTCTGTTCAAGGTCCACCTGGTCGTAGACCTCCCCTCCTTTTGTAGACAGTGTAAGACTCTTCTGCCGGGCCTTTTCCAAGGGAAATAGGTGGGTGGGTGGGTTAGGGTAGGGGGTTTATTGTGGAGGTATTTTAATGTGAGGTTAATTTTGTAATTTTATATGTTTTAAAATGTTGTTAACCACCCCGAGCTGCGTATGGAGGAGAGGGGCGGCATATAAATGCAAAAATAAATATAATATAAATAAATAAATAGTACTAGAACTAGGGGACACTCCATGAAACTAACTGGCAGCAGTTTTAAAACAAATAAAAGAAAGTATTTTTTTCACTCAGTGCACAATTAACTTGTGGAATTTGTTGCCAGAGAATGTTGTCAAGGCCAGCAGCATAACTGAGTTCAAAAAATGATTGGATAAGTTCTTGGAGGACAGGTTCATTAACAGATATTAGCAAAGTAGGTTGGGGGACATACCCTCTGACTCTCAGGAGCTGGGAGTGAACAAGGAATGGATTTCCATGTTATGACCTGTTGGGTACTTGTCCCAAGTGATTGAGACTGACCACTCCCAGAGACAGGATGCTGGGCTTGATGGACCATTGGTCTAGTATGGCACTTATGTTTTGGATTGTGGCCCTGCCTGCAGATGGCACACTCCCACTTGTATAGGTGCCAAAGTCGAGCCAGTGGGACTCATGAGCTGCCATTTGCCCACCTCTGGTGTATAGTTTATTTGAGGTATGACTCAGGCTGGCCCTGACTGGACCTTTCAATGGGGTTACACACACGCGTGCCCACACACACACACACACACACACTTACTTGAACTGTCTGGATCAAATCCACACATCTGGCAAGTTGTGTGTGTGTACTTGTGTACGACTGTGGGTGTGTATGAGAGAGATAGAGACAGACAAATGTATATGTGATAGAGTCACAGGGACACCTCAAGATTGACCCCTCCTCTCTGAGCCTTAAGAGAGGCAGTATGTAAAGGGTCAAGCCACTAAGGGCTGTGGCCCCTTTAAGGGCCAAGCTACCAGGCTCAGTCAGAAAGCAGTGCCTGCATAAAAAGGGAATAGGAAGTCAAAGCTCTAGGAAGTGGTGCTGGAAGCAGCCTGGAGTAGAGACTCCTTATAAAGGGCCAGGAAGGAAACTAGCCAATACAGGTGGACCAGGGCTTGGGAAAAGCCTCCCTGCTGATGGACTGTTAACAAGTCAGGAGATACTGAGCTGCATCTCAGGTGGGAGAAGTCTTTTTAGTTGTCCCAATGAGGACTATTATTTATGTTATAGTTTATATAAGTTTGGGGACCCACTGTTGAATTGCAGAAGGCCCACATGGTGGTCCAGGCTGGCTAGAGGGGTGATGGGAGATCTAAAGAGCCCACAGGGCTGAAACTGTATCCGAAGGCAGGAATCAAGAGTTACAAAGTGTATACAAGTTTATGTGGGGCTGCGCCGAAGCTAATTCCCCAAGAGGCTGACTTGCCATGCCTAAATCAGGGGAGGGGGTGGGTGTGAGCCTCCCACAGTATATCAAAGATGAGAAAAATTATTTTCTTTTTTCATCTTTAAAGAGTTTTCACAAATATTAAAAAGTAATTCCCCCCCCCTTTACTCCTTGCATGACAAGAGAGTGTTAATGGGGGTACAATTGTACTGACTCCCCCCAAACATCAATTTTTTTTCTTTTTTAATATACATTAAAATATAATGGGTAAAATAATAATTGCAAGTAACGTATATGTAAATAAAGTTCCCATTATGATTTCCAGAAATTGATTTCAAAATTTATGATGAGAGGATGGGAGTTAGGTGGTTCCCCGCTATCAGGATGTACTGGGACCCCTATTTTCTCTCAAGAGACTTGTGAATAGGCATCTTACTCTACAAATGCATTGATTTCATTTGTGAATCCAGCATTTGTGAATTAAGATACTACTCCAGGACATAATTTCTCCATGATTTTGCACCGTGTGAGATCATTTGCACCCGAGCACAGTGACTGTAGAAGTCTGCCATTATAATGCTACGTGACTCCACAGGGCAGTGGAGAATCAGGTCCATTTGGAGCTGGGGTGATGGAAAGGGGGCAAAATTGATTAGTCTTCACAACCCAACTGTGTAGTGAGGAAGTATGGCTGCAGTTTCCACTTTATAGAAGGGACTGGGAGATTAAATTACTTGTCTACAATCCCAGCAAAACCCCCTGTCTCCTGACACCTGCTCTCCACTAGCTCTTATGCTGGTTTATATGCCTTCCTAAACCAATAAAAGAACCAATGTTCACACACAATTTTTTCCTTAAGTCGTTTTCACTCCCCTCTTTAGCTAGTCTGTACTGAGGCTGGCTTTGAGGCAGATTTAAACTTAAACCACAAAGACATCTGCTACTACCTATCCCACTTTGCACCTTGCCTCACCTTGCCTGGCTGCTCTGGCTACTTGGCTGAACTCTACTGCCCAAGGATCACTTTGCTGGAAGTCAGGTTTTCTGTACAAAAGGCCGTACACTTGGGCCTACACCCTCATTTTATTGTCTCGGCACTCAGCTCTATCCACTGAGCAATTAACTCTTGGATCTATGCCGTGCCAACATACTGTGCGAGTGTTCCATGCGTATGCGAGAAAACCAAGCCAAGCTTCAGCAAAGGCCTGCCCAGTGCCCTGATCAAGATGCCTTGGGAGAAAATGCCATATTAGGTCCCCACTAGAGCCCTGGCAACTGATCTGAGCCCAATGGGCTGGTTCCTGTCAGGCTCAGACTGGGCTTCTTAATGGTCGAAAGCCCTGTGATGTCAGGGTGCTGTGTGGGGGCAGGTCACATTGGAAATGCCTTAACCCTGCCCGTTTTCTGACACAGCTCTGCCCATTGTGGAGTGACATGACATCACAGCACTTCATGGGGGTGGGGTTACCCACCCACACATTCGGCCTGGGATCAGGATAACCCAGCTTCATCAGGCTCAGGCTTGGATCAGGCCCAATGCAATTTGGCTCAGGCCAGGCTCAGGCCAACATTTTCAGCCTGAGCAGGACTCTAGTTCTCTCTTACCCCTTGGGCCTCTGCTCATTCATGTTGTATTCATACTATATGCAGGGAATAGAGCAACCCTTTCTGGCATGTTGACGGGTCTGAAATCCCTGGAAATCTACCCTACTTCTCCCACTTTTCTGGCTCTGGCCCTGATCTCCAAATCCAGGTATAGCTAGCTCCCAATTCTATGCTCCGTGTCTGACCATCTCTCCCTTTTAAGGCTAGCAGGTGACACGCACCAAGATCTTTTGTTTCGAGACAACTCTGGGCTCGTTCCAACAGACTAGTATCCAGATGAATGGGCTTCTTTAATATAGTTTTGCCTGCGTCCTATCAATTTTCTTTATTCACCTGCACGCTGTGTCTCTGGGGGATACAGGACTCCCGTTCAGGAGTTGCTTGTTTAGCTCCCATGATAGAGAAAATAAGTCTGGATGCAAAATGCTGGTGCAGTTTTGACAAGATGCACGCAGAGGTTTGGTGACTAGTCTTAATTAGGCCATCTTTGTTTACATTTGATGTTTATCAGCTAATTGGCATGGCAAGGTGTGAGTCACACAGCTTCCCCCTGGCATGAAATCAGTTTGTAGGAGAAAAACTGGGAGAACAAATGATCCCAATTATAAGAAAACCCACTGTGCTAATTATCATCCCACAAGGTTGGAGCCTCCCACCCTTCCCCCTGCACCAATCTCGCCCGCTTCCCCTCCTCTTGCTCACAGGCCCAGTAAGCTAAAGCTACAGGCACAGAGCCCCTGGGCTGATTGCAGTGCTGGGTTTCTCCGCTCAGAATGAAGAATCTCAGCTATCTCCCCCCTTCTTTTTTTCTCAGTTGCTGCAAAGGTAACATTTGCTCATCAGTCATGCATCTCTATGGAGCAGCTCTGCGTTTCCACTGCTGCCCTCCTCTGTTTTCTTTTGGGGTGTATTGGGGCCAAGCAGCAACACAAACCCATCGCATTGTTCAATATTTGAACACCCTTCAAAATGGAAGTGTCAATATTTACTGTGTTGGAGCAGAATCATCATAAATTCACAGCTTGTATTGATTTAAATAACACCAGAAGGACCAGCTTAGAATTTCACCCCCATCTCTCATTAAAAAAAATAATATCCTAGGCCAGCTGTAAGTTGGCTCGTTTCCTGATCTAGTCTTGTTCTGTTTTCTTGGAACTAGCTTTCCATACATTTTTGCCCCCTGCACCCTTTTTTGCTTCCTTTCCCTATGCACTGAGGGTCCCATGCACAGGAATGTTTCTTGGCTGCCCTTGAGTTGAATGATGATCCTGGACCCTTGGAAAAGCCACAAAGCTTGATGCTCTCTGTTTCTCTTGTCTTCCCTTCTTAGTAGGGGTAACAGATGGCTGAGGCTTTCACCAACACTCCCGAACACATTGTCACTCCCAACTGAAAGTGAAATATTCAGTGGCATTTAAATTAAATAGACTCTAATGCTTCAGTAATATTAATTACGTTTTCATTCATCCTTGGCCTAATAAATCAACACATAAAGATAGGATGATCCTGTGGCTGGCAGCAAAGCAGGGCCATTCTGCCCTTTGTAAGGTTATGCACACAATGCCCCCATTCTTAAAGGGACATGATGGCCCCTTCAAACATCTGTGCTCAGCACCACTTGAGGAGAAGCCAAAGTGGTAACATTTAAACTTTTTCTTGTCCAATTTGTCTATGCAACAGGGCTTGATTCAACAAGAACGTTTGAGTAAAATTGTCAATCCTGGCAAAAACGTTTCACAATTTCTTTCAGCAAGGGGATATAGATTTATCTTAAGAGCTATAAACTAAGGCCAATGTCAGGCTCTCTGTTCTTGCTGCAGAATCTGTTACCCCAGTTTCAACCTTTAAAAGGTGGGGGAGGGGGAAACGGTGGGGGAGGAGGCCCAAAGTGTTTGAAACCCTCACAACATTGCGCTGGATTTCAGTATTCGGGGAGGCCCTGGACCACACATTTTTGTTTCGTGAATGCCACAGGGGAAATAGAGTCTGTACTTCACCAACTAGAGTTTTTTCCCCCTCCCCTTGCTGCTATACATATGTAAAAGAAGGCTAATAAAACAGTCGAATAAAAGATCACTGCCAGTAAATCTTCAGGAGACAAAAACCTCCACTTGTGATGCTTCAAAGCTGCCCAGAGCTACCAGTTTACCCCAAAAGTCCCAACTCAATGCCGCTGATTGGAAAATAAAAAGCTTTGTGCTGAAAAACTTCACTCCGATTGTTATGCAGTGAATGCAGCGTTTACATACAACAGCTTTACTTGACCAAATGACTCTCCAGTATACAAATGAAAATCTCTTCACCCTATACAATTTGTCTCCTTTGGAAAAGAAAAAAAAAATCAGCTAGAGTAGATTTGACAATGTTGGAAAACAAAACAAACAGACTCATACTCCCCAAAGAGGATAAAGCAGTGTCTAAGTTTTAAAGTGCATTGTTGGAGGCACAACTGTGTGGAAAAGAACAGAGGTGCTAATGGGGCAGTGGGAAGCATAATGCTGCAATAACCTTTACTTAATACTGGACATGGAAATCAAATCTTTCCCCAAAGCGGTTTGGTTTCTCTTTGCAGCTATGTCCACGGGCTGGTTTTGAGGCTTCTCCATGATAACAACTGAGAAGGTATCTAGTTCCCCTGATGCATGCTTTGAATGTAGAAAAGCACTTAGGTGTGGGCCCAATCCTGAATTCCTTCATAACCCAAACTCCAGCAGAAGCCAATGGACCTGATTCTGCACTGCCTTGCACTGTATGTAGTCACAGCTATGTAAAGCAAGGCTAGAATGTCACTAGCTATGTTCCGCATTCACATTGCACTGCAGTGCATGCATTTTACCATTGTGTAAATAACAGCACAGAGTGCAGCCATATGAGCTGCGGAGGGCCTGATCCTTGCGTGGCTCTGTGGCAGGCAAGTGCCGCCGTCACACTGCTGGGCCAGCACAGGGAGCAGGGCAGATGGTTGCCCAGCCCTGTGGGGAAGCCGGGCATGTGGGCTGCTCTTGGATCTCCCATCAGGGTGCGGGGCAGGCCAAGGTGCCGGCCACATGCGCGGGCACCCAGCCCTGCCTCCCTTCCCCAGCCTGACTACTATTCCGCCCCAGGCCATGACATGGCCGCACGGGACTGGAGCAAGCAGGTCGCTGCTCAAAGCCTCTCAGTGGATCTCACCCCATGGTGGGGGCAGACAGTGACCAGGCAGATGAGCTAGCGTGCCTTGGGCAGCAGTACCCAATTTTGCCTTGCTTTCTCAGCCTTTTTCCAAGGATGCAGCATGTAGCAGCCAGCTGCCTGATATGCTGCACAGCAGTGGGAACATCTGGCAGCTGCCAGCCAGACGATGCACCGCATCATGTGGTGGTAAGGCTGCCAGAGTGGGGTAAGACTGCTCAAGGCGTAGTGGGCATCTTGTGTGGCTGCACACATAGGTACAAGAATCGGGCAGAGACGAATCGGGTCCATTGACTTCAGGGATTACATGAGGGCTGTTGGCTTAGCTATTCAGAATATACTTCGAATGGACAGGAATCATCTAGACAAACAATAGAACTGGCTAAAATTGAGGTTTTCCTATGTTAAATTTGGAATATTAGCAGCTGGATTTTATAGCCCTCATTCTTGTGTGTAGTGTCAGCAACCAGCTTAATGTCCATTTCCATGACAACAATTATACTGCCTTAGAGAGAATGAATGATTGTCCAGAGTTGACCACTTGGGCCATTTTGATGATATCACAGCTGCACAACAGCTCTTAAAGGCGCACAGCTGGATCCTCATCGCCGAGACACACACCAAATAATTCTTATGCCTATTATGTTAAACAGGAGAGAGGGAGAGTTAATGGGGGGACAAAGATAATAAAGGCACCCTGTGGCTATGGGAAATGAAGAGAGGCAGGTGTAGGAGTGAGGGGTGACAGAATGAGGGGGCTGAAGGAGTGAAAATGACCATTTTTAAACTGCCCACTCCCCACAAAGTACCAAGCTGCCATTTCGGCAACTGTCTGTGGCCCTTTCAGCTATGTTAGTTCATTTTCTACAGGAAATGCTGACGTGGGAGTTACTGAGTGTTTTGAAAGCAGGGCTCAGTCCTGAGCTGTATCAGATCTGTTCTTAGCACAGCTACAGGGAGCGAGCAGTTATAACCTGGTATGAACCCTGCAGTAGCAGTAAAATGGCCACTGCCCTGGGAGCTACAGGGAGGCAAAAGTAAGGAGTGTCAGTTGCCTTCTGTGCCACTTGGCTCCCTACTGTAATTTGAAAGTTCCAGAAACTGAACAAGTGGTCAGACCAACCACACTTTTTGGCAGGGTTGGGATGGAATTTGGAGAGTCAATGGGAGGAGCAGATCCACCCTCATACAGACTATTGTTCTGCCACTGGGAGGGTTTCTAGGTAGTGAACACCGTATCTGCTGGGGTCTAGACCACTCTCTTGTCTAAATTAGAGCAACCTCAGGCTTACTCTAATTTAGGTCTGATTGTCTGTTGTTGGTCTAAGGGCTCATTCAGACGTGCTCCAAAGAGCACTTACAAGTGCTGGTGGCAGGATGTGAATGTGAAGAATGCGCACCCAGATGATGCCTGAAAAGGTGCCGTGCGCATGATTGAGCTTGTTGGTGCACTGACAGGGGCGCTCTACCGACCTGGTTTTTTCAGGTTGGTAGAGCGCGCCTGTCAGTGCTCAATCATGACAAGCTCAATCATGTGCCCAGAAGGTCTGTGGGTGGGGTAGGCTCTTTATGCGGGAGTCCTCTCCCCCTTTCACATCTTCATAACATGACATGGTCATGGGACAATCCCTTTGCTCTGCCCTCTTTGGACATGACATTGGGTGAAGACAAATGAGACAGTAGCCCACATTAACCTGCAATTCACTTGCCAGTCTGTTAGGTGGCTGCCAGATGTTTGTCCACTTCAGCCATGGGGTGGGCAGCTGTCTGCTATTGGAAGTGTCATTTGGAGAAGGTGGTTGATGCAGCTCGGGCTAAGGCTGGCTCAACCAGGCTAATGTGTGCTCTGCTCTCCCATCTGTTAGGTCCCTCACAGTCCCTGTGTGTGGCAAGGTCTGCCAGCACTGTGAACAAGGCCATGATGTCTGCAAGGCTCAGGCTCAGTGGCCACTGGCCACCTGATAGCACCGGTTGGGAGTGAGCAGACTCCCACATCCGGCTGCCTGTCAGCTGATGGTGCAGCTGGGAGAAGCTGCCACCACCAGGGAGGGAGGGACCGAGGGAGGTCACCATTGCCTGGGGGTGGCGGCTCCCAGAGCCAAACTGAGCCCAGTCCTGTGAGGTTCCCCCCTCCCTCCTTGTCTCCCACTCCATGTGGCAGCAGTGGTGGCAAGCCCGCGCATTCAGCGCGTGGCACAGTCACTGCCTCTGCCATGTGTTGGACTGGGATCCGCCACCCCTGAGCAAGCAGGACCAGCCCATGGGGTGTTCTCCGGGTGCAGCTTTGCCCTGGCAGAGCCACTGATTTCCCTGCACCCTGATCACTAGCCGGGGAGAATCAGGCAGGGATGACAGCACCTTGGGTTGGGACTGGGGCCATGTATGGCTCCTGGTGGGATCGCTCTGGCCTGGAATCTAGGCGCAATCTGCTGCCACTGGCCACTTTTCACAGGCCTGATTCTGTTTCTGGTGCTGAGCCTGAGTGTGTTCAGTTCCTTGGCCCAGCCTGGGGTGTAGGGGCAGGGTGGCGGCTGCACATGTGTTTTGCTCTCGGCACTGGCCCAATGGGTGGCGGCTGTGTTGCCACGCCACGGGTTGAGCAGGGCATCTGCTAGCCACTGTCTCTTATGTTTTCACCCTATGTTTCTTTCAGCGTTGTGACATCATGACACACTGAACGGGGGCATGGACATGTCAGATGGTGGGACATCTCTTTTGCCCCACCCTTTCCAGATGTGACCCCACCCCTTGTGGACCCATCCACAGGGAGGCCTTAAATGGGCAGCAGAAGGGGGAAATGACTTCCTTTGCTCCACACCCTGATGGTGCCCATAGAGATAGAATCCCCTCACTCCCAAGTTTTGGGCACAAGGTTGCCACCTGCTTGCTTTTTTACCGCAGCAGTTTGGGAATTGGAAGTTTTGGGCATATGACCCAGATACCAAATGTCTAGAACCCAAAGTGTTATGGGCTGGGTGGTGTCTTTTCTATGGGGCTGAGTTACAGGCTGGAGCTCTAGGAATAATGAGTCAGAAACCTTGCCTTGGCTTTCTTCTCGTTGCCCCCTGGGTGGTGTTTTATTCTTAGCCCAGCTATATGGTTGGATAATTGGATATTTTACATATGTGTACATTTACATAAGCCAACACATGCAAATTAGGACTGCCTCGTTTTCTTCCCTGTAATTGGTGGCAGCACTACAAGATATAGTCTCCTTTTTAATTTCAGCTTTCCCTGGTCCCCTGCAGTGGTGTCAGGGCTGCTGCTGTAAAGGTCTGAAATGACTGGAGCCTGCCTCTTGGGCCACGCTGCTCCTCTCTGGTGTTTGAATGTTCTGGAAGCTGGAGGAGTGGGTTAAATCATTGCCATTTTGGGGAATTCAAGAGTTGGGGGAGGGGGGGCATCTGGAGATCACCCTTAAAATAAAGTCTATTGAAAGTGGTTCTTTTGTCACAAAAATCTGCTGGTTGGACAGATGGGCCTTTACAAAACAGGGTGTGAGGAGAAGTAGTGTAGTTTAGGGAACCTTCCTGTGAGACGGAAGGGGTAGAAAACATTAAGCAACACACGTAGCCCCAATACAAGCATTTTCCTTAGACTCCTTTTTTAGATTTGACTGTTAGGAATGATGGTTCATAGTGGAAGGATACATAGAACAAATGCATCCTAAAGTGAAGATTATCTAGTGACAACAGCCATGCCACGCTGTGCATAGCTTGGCTTTTGGTGCACTTCTCCTGAGGTTAATGAGACTGTGCCTAATGCATCGGGAGCACGCACCATTAACTTTACGCAGACCCCATCGTGACTTACTACTGTATTGTGCACAAACAGCCTGGGTTATGCTTTTAGATAAATACACAGGTTCCCAAACTGTGGGTCAAGAGATCCAAGCCGGGTGATAATCTGACAATGGGGGCACATTTCCAAGCAGTAACCAAAGTCTTCCCTCACTTTTTATATCCCATTTTATTTCTAATATAGCAAGAGAGGAGTGTTGCCTAGTGGCTGGAGCATGGGACAGGACCCAGGAGCTCCTGAAATGCTAATCCAAAATCAGATGGTCTCTCTCCGTATGACCTTGGGCAAGTCATCCAACTTCAGCTTCTCCAGCTGTAAAATGTGAGGATTAATTAGATAATGTTGGCAACATGGGAGTGCCATGGACATGCTAAATATTAATATCCACAGGCCTCCAGTTTGGTCAGACACCACAACGATGATTAATAGAGAAGCAGCAATCAGGGACAAGATGAAGTTTAATGCTATGCAAAAGCATGTTCTAATGTTTCCCCATTTTCTTGAGAAATGTTCAGCCCTGACTCAGAGCTAAAGTGAACAAAAAATCCCAAGTCCGTGTGGCATCATTATTTTATGTAGGGGATTTGTAAGCCTGATGGGCATAAAAGAGCTGGTGGCAGGAGTGGGGGAAGGAGTAAACTGCCCAAAGCACTGTTGTGTCAGCAGCAGCTTTTTAGATTTCCTCATTTTCCCTTCCGTCCTTTCTTTTTCACCCCTTCCTCTTCTCCATCTTCCTTTTCTCCCTGTGCGTTGTCGCCCTACAGACAGCTACTTTGGAGTGCGGCGTACTTCTGCTTTCTTGCTGCTGAAAGGAAGCTTTTCTTACATGTGAATCTTCACTCTGGGCTTCTACGAATCTGACACCCTTAAAAGAAGATGTTCCATCATCCTGGTCAGACTAGAAGGAGAGGCAAAACCTTGACATCTGTTTGGAAAGAAGGATCATGCCCTCTGTAGGAAGAACCCAGTCTGATAATTTGCAAAGCTGAAAAGTATACTAAGTGGGTAACATTTAGTACTTTTGAAGTCACAATGGGTTCTGCGTAAGGTTAATGGTGCGTGCTCCCGATGCATTAGGCACAGTCTCATTAACCTCAGGAGAAGTGCACCAAAAGCCAATCTATGCACAGCGTGGCATGGCTGTTGTCACTAGATTAGAGGATATCTTCTTCACTTAACACTTAAGGATGCATTTGTTCAATGTATCCTTCCGCTATGAACCATCATTCCTAGCAGCCAAATCTAAGAAAGGAGTCTAAGGAAAGTGTAGATACTTCATTCAAATGATTGTAAGAAGTGTGCAAATAGAGCCCTATTCTGAAAATTAAATATAATCCAGTGACTCCCTAGTCAGCTACAAAGTCATGTAAAGTATGTGAAATAGCAGTTGGGATTGTAAGTACATCTACAGATGTTGGAACTTCACTTGGGGTCCCAACCCACAGTTTGAGGGGGCTCTGAAATAGCGCTTGCATAGGTAGACATGCTTTACCAAAGAAACTAGAAATGTTATTCCAAAGAAGCGGTAATTAGATTGGAAAGTCCAGAACTCCAAAAGCAATATCTCAAGAAGGTTGCAGTTGGGGGTTAGTCTTGAAAAAGTTTAGAATGAAAATATGCAGGTATGGAAATTTCTCTCCACTTCTTTAAGGTTGATTTACATTCCTGGATGAGGATCACTGCTGGACAAACATATTCTGAAGTATTGTTCTCCCAAAAGCTGCAGCAGAGTAGCAGGGGCATGTCAATCTTCAAGTGCCTCTGGGAAGTGTACTGTGCCCAAAGAGTCACCAATCTACTTGCTGAGTGACCTGTTATCTGGAAGCCTTAGGTCCAAATGCCTCATAGGCTTCTTCAGTACATAATCTGTCTTATCTGGAGACAGGATTTTGTTGCCTTTTAAAGCTTCTGTTCTGAGGTGATACCATGTGAACAGGGTTGAGGATGTCCAGTAGGACACTGTGCAAAAGAAACAAATTTTAAAACTCTTCTCACATTTAAACTGTGCCACTGAGTTTCAAAATGGTGGACAATACAATATGTTTGAACTATCTGGCTACAACAAAACATGAGGCCCAGGACCACGCCTATCAATGAATCCCATAATCGAAGGCCTTTTTCACACAAGATGCACCCACTCATGAACACCCAGAAACCTGGGCACTCCCCACACACCGCGCACTCATCAACATGCATGGAGTAACTGCCATTTCCCCCAGTTGCTCTGTGCATGTTGATGAGTGTGGGGCACATGGGGATGCGTGTTAGGCGGGAGCGTGCACCCCCCACTCACTGCCCATGCCACATCCTTCACATAGGGCTCTCCCACTCATGAACACTGCAGGCCGTTGTGGATCACAGGGGCCTATTTATAGACGTGTACATGGGCCAGTCGGGGAGGAACCATGATGTGTGTATACTGCGCACGTCCCCGTTCTACAGTTGTATGTTCGATGGGGAGATCGCCCATGGCCCTGGTTGTGATAGGGGACCCCGCCTACCTGCTCAGCCCGTGGCTCATGAGGGCCTATCCAGTGGCGCGCAACCCTGACCACCGCATGTTCAATGATGCCTGTTGTCAGCACACAGCGTGATGGAGTGGACCTTCAGCCAGCTGAAGATGCGCTGGTGCCTATTGATGAACAGGAGCCAATTTGACCTAGACCACACCCCCATCCTTGTCCTGGCTGCATGCATCCTGCACAACATATGCGAGACTGGCAGAGCCGACCTGGACAACCCCCCACCTGAACAGAGGGCAGGCCCCGTGCCCCTGTACCAACATGTCCAGGGTGGGGCGTTCTGGAGGTACTCCAAGGAGAACAGCATCGTTGCCCAGGTGGCAGGCAATGGGTCCGTGCCCGTGCCTGAACCACCCTCCTGCCCATGACCGTGTAAACCCCATCAATAAACCTTGTTGATCCCCTTAACATCTATCCATGTATTCATGCCTTGCATGGGTAAGGGGGTTCTGGGAATTGGTCCACTGCCTTGCCTGGGTGCGAGCGCCCTTCCCTGCGTACAGTCACGGGGTGCACTGGCTGCCCAGTGTCCTACATGCCACCTCTCACCTGTGCTGTTGCACTTATTGCACACACCAGTGCTGCCTGCAGACTGGGTGGGTGGCCCCCCGGCCCCATTGCCCGGCCTGGTGTGTTCGTCAACCCTCACCCAGCCTGTGCCCCCCTCCTGCTGGGCCCGGAACAGACAGCCTCACATGGAGGTACATTAACAGCTGTTTTTATTAAGGGACGCTATTCACAAGGGGATGGGGATTGCTATTTTTGGGGTGGCCTCGCCCCGGCTTGGCTGCACCACCGGGGCTCACCTCCCAGTGGGTCTTTGCTACTGCCGAGTGCAGCGATCAGAGAGCGGACAGCCTGGGCTCCCTGTCATCCACAGGCTGCTTCACAGCGACCTCTGGTGCAGGCTCCTACGAGGAAGAACAAGCATGGGGTGAGAGTTCCACATGTGCACATGTCGCCTTCCCTCGCCGGTGCCAGGCCCACTGGGGTTCCCGGGAGTGACTTATGGGCCCCCTCATCCCCTTACCAACTTGTAGGGTGGAATACAAATACTACAACAGAAGTACTAAAACCAAGATATATATTTCCTTGCATCACACCATAGTAAAGAGCTTGGAAATATTCTACAGGTATAATATCATCATCATCATCATCATCACCACAATTTATTTGTACCCCGCACTCTCCTAGCCAAGCTAGCTTGAGACGGCTCACAAAACAAAATATAGGGTAAATATCCCACACAGGGGACCCTTTACAATAACATAATCCAATACAATACACAGTCAATAGAACCCATCATCCCCCCATCATAACAATAATAAATACACTCATTAAATAAATATCGATAAACCCCACTGACAAAACTCAACCCACTTAGGCTGCTCTCTGCTGCCACCAGAGAAACAGTGCTCCTTCCTTACCATCCCTGCTGCCACCAGGGAAAGTAATCTGCCTCCATCTCCACCCCTCTCTCACCAGGGGGAGATATCCTTTTCAGTTTTATCAGTATCATAGGCAAATTCCACCCACACAATACCCCCTCCCCCTCCGGGCCCCGTCGAAGGGCACGGCCTCCGGCCACCCCCGATGATGTAGGGGGCGGTCTGGAAATTGTCATGTCCCTGCCCTGCCTCCACAAGGGGCGGGGGGGGGAGGAGAGAGGATTCCCCAGCCCCTGACTGCAACACATGGGGACCCCCTTCCCCTGCACACAGAACCAGGTAAGTCCATGTCCATGGGGGGGACAGGGGCTGCTGGACTTCACTCAGGCATCACCACTGGCCACACCATCCTCCTACTCCCTGGGCTTTGCTGTCTCGCCTTCTGATTATGATTATGGTGCATCAGGATGACTATTAGGATGTTTGTATCTCAACACTCTGTGTTCCAGGTTCTCTTCTTGGATGAGAAACTGGCCTTAGCTAGAGCTGATACAATCCAAGGGAAAAGGATTCGGAGAATTTTGCTGCCTGCCTGGAGAAGGCCCAGAGCCAGAATCCAGCCACTGTAGCAGCCAGACAGTAATATCATTCAATCTGCATTCTAAGTATTTTACTGGGTACAATATACACGCACAGTATATAGAAAATATGTACCCAGTAAAATAATTAGAATGCAGATTGAATGATATTATACTTGTAGAATATTTCCAAGCTCTTTACCATGGTGTGATAAAAAGACATATATATCTTGGTTTTAGTACTTCTGTTGTAGTATTTGTATTCCACCCTACAAATTGGTAACCTAATCTGGGGTTGGCATGTACAGTCTTTAGAGTGACCCCCCTCATCCCCTCCTGGCCCCCGATGGAGTGGTGCTCCCTACCCTTAGGGGGCAGTGGTGCTGCGGCCTTACCTGAGGCAGTAGGGCAGCGGGCAGGGGTGGTTGGTCTTCCTGGGGTGTCGGGTCATTGGGTGGAGGTGTTGGTTCCTGGTGGAGGGGGAGGGGTTGCAGCTGTGGGGGAACCAGGAGGGGTGTGGCCTGGAATGGCGGCCCCACCGGCAGATCGTGTGGACCTATGTGGGGGAGGGGGACCCTTTGGACCATGCCCGGGAAGGGATGCTTCTGGGGAAACCAGGGTTGGCCGAAGTGCAGGGGAGGGGGCACCTGCACCAGTGGGTGGGTGCCTTGGGGTCTGTTGGCCGCCATCCCTCCATCTGTGGCCTGAAGGCGTGATCCCCTCTCGCATTGAGGATCACGCCGCAGGGCCACCACTGCCTCCCCCATGAGGTCCATGACCTGTGCGGCCTGACCCTCCAGCATGGCACGGGCGTGCACTGCCTCCGCTCTGTTCAGGCGCTGCTTGTAGTGGAGGGTGGCAGCCTGGCACCTGTCCCAGAGGTGCTCGGTGTGGGACTGGGCCAGCATAGCTTCCAGCATTGCCCGGTCCCTTTCTCCCTCCCCTCTTAGCAGCTCCCTGGTGAACGCTAGCTCCTGGGAGTGCACTTCGGCTACCCTTCTGGATTCCTCGAGCAGCTCCCTGCCCAGGTCCTCCTGGCCTGCATCTCCCGGTTCCTCTTCACGCTGCCTGCAGCTGCACCCCTCGCACGAGCAGGTCACTGTTCTGTGAAGGAGAGGTTGCATCCTGCGTTAGTATGCCTTCCTGGTGAGCACCACAGCCCCCTACCTCAGTTCCTCGGGTGTGATGGAGGGTGCCCCCCCTGCTCTATTTTGCTGCTCCTGTGGGCAGCCCTCCCCCTGCCCCACAATCTCATGGGGTTCCCCACTGGCTGGGGCTCACTGCCAGTAGGGCCAGTGACAGTCATGTGTTCTATGGCACCCATTGTGGTGGCCAACAACACTCCCATTTGCCTCCTGCCAGCCCGACCCCTATAGATCTCGGGCAGGTGGGGGTGCGGGTTCCTGTGGTGCTTGTGGAATACTGGGGCATCCACTCGAGCCTTGCATCCCTGCACCCCCCCGTGCTGCCGGTGCCCTGGAGCTGTGCACCCCCTCTGTCCTGTACCATGTCTGGTCCCTCTGCTGGCCTCCCCCCTGTGTCCCTTTCCCTGGGCGTGTGTTCCCCAGCACCCCAGTGGGGTCCTGCCCTGTCTTCCCCCCCCCAACTCATGGCCATGCAGCTGCACCGGTGTGAGGCTGCCAGGGGTGGTGTGCCCCTCTGGTGAGGTGCCCTGTGGTGTTGCATGGGCTGGAGGTCCCGGTTCAGGTGTGGGGTGCATGGTCCCAGGGGCCTTCCTCCCCACCCTGTATGGCTGCCCACCTCCATGCCATGCCCCCCGGTGGCCTCTTGGCCAGTTTGGCCTACCATAGCAGTGCAGCTCACCGGGTAGCGGGGGGTGCAGCTGGCCCCTTCTCGACCACCTCCTCCTCTGCAACCTCCACCTCGTGCACCTCCAGGCAACTTTGAGCTGCAATGGGAACAGGGACCCATTAGTGTTTATTGGCACCCAGGCCCCGGCCCCAGTCACTGTGACTCTGTCCAGGGCCTCGTCGTCCCCCCCCCCAGGCTTGATGGGCCGGTTGTACCTGGATCCTGTTCCTCCATCTCCTGTGGGCTGTCCCGGGGCTCAGTGGGCTCCACATGCCCCCCCTTCTCTGTGGCCAGGCAGCCTGTGGGTTTTGTGGGTGTACACAGAGGGTGGTGTTACCATGGGTGGATCCCCGGGGCACCTCCTCCACCTGTGGGACCTCCCCTCCTGCTTCCTGGCTGTTCTTACCAGGGGCAGCATCCCCCCTTGCTCCAGGGGGTCTGTCAGGGGGGGTGTTGTGTGATGGCCCTCTGTCTGCCCCTGGCGAAGGTGGTGCCATGTGTGCGGGAGGCCACGATGTCCTCGTCCATGCAGAGGAACTTGTCCAGCTCCTCCTGGAACTTGGCTGTGCGCATGGCATGGCCGGACTTGAGATTGTTGTCCTTGATACACTTGTATCTGGACCTCAGGTTCTTTGCCTGCTGCATGCACTGGGTGACGTCTCTATTGAACCCCTGCCACTGAATCTCCTGTGCGATGGCTTCATAGACCTATCTGGTCTTGTAGCTGCACACCAGGTCGTGCTGGACCCTTTCGGACCTCCACAGGCATATGAAGTCCCTGGTCTCCTGCCTGGACCAGGGCTCCCCCTTTTGGGACCTGCATGTGGGGGGCCTTCCAGCTTGGCGGCATGGGGCCTGCCTGGTGGCTATGGTAGCTGGCCATGCCCCCTCCCCTGGGCACTCCTGAGTCCCCGTGCTCACCCGGCCTCATCCCGCGTGTGACGTGGCACTGGCTCCCTTGGTCTTGTTGAAGGCTTTCCTCCCGGGCATCGTGGAAGCTGGCACACCCATGTCATGTTTCTGCCCTCCTTTACGGGCTCCCAACTGGACGTCTGGCATCAACCCCGGTGGGCATGTCTGCGTGGGGGCACGTGGGTGACCTCTTGCACCGTTGCACTGCGATCCCACTGGTCCCATCCCTGTGGGTGTGGGTGTTCTGGTGTTGAACACCCATCTCCACCCACGGAGCATGCTGGCCTCTTCCTGGATGCTCCGTGGGTGTTGGTGGGTGGTTCGTGCACGCGCACCCACCCACTCGTGGACTTTTACACGGACGTTGTCCTACCCATTCGATGGGTGTTTGTTGGTGTTTGTGGGTGGGTGACATCCGTGTAAAAGAGGCTTAAGCTCCACCTGAAAGCCCACTAGAATTGACAACCATGGTCTGCATAGTCAGTATAAGGTAATTGGGATAATCATGGGCTGTCCCTGTTGAATTTTCTTTACCATTCTCCTATGGAAAACATACAAGGAGGACAGCATAAACAGGGCTTTGAGTCCACCTCTGTGAAAGGGCACTGATTGCTTCTGTTTCTGGTTCCCAACTTCTTGCAATTTTCCCTTGAGGCATCCTGAACTTTTTTTACTATGAGTGTTAAATGAAATGTAAGCCCTCGTTATCCCACAAAAGGTGGGTGTTCACCTATTTGTTTATTAGGTGTTCTCCCTCACTGGCCTGGTGGTCATCACTGACTGGATACGCAGCCCCCACTCATGGCGAGGTCTCAGAGAATGCGGAGCCTGCTGTGTGGGAGAATGTGGGCTAATGTGCGCCCATGTGTCGGTGTCCAGTCAATTTGGTTGTGTGCATTGCCTCAGCGTGTACAGGTCCTCCAGCACCATGGGGGCGTGGGTGAAAATCTTAGAGTGTCTGGGGAGTGACCACTTCCTGCAACTCTTTTTGCTCTTGCTCTCATTGGTGCTGCCAGGAGGGGCTGCCCACAAGCACATGAAATACATGCAGGGGGCTTCCTGTTTATTAGGCTGGACACATTAAACATGTGAGTCGGGGCTGCATGGACCAAACCTCGACTGCAGCGGGCTATTGTTTAGTTTGTTTCACCCTATTTCATCAAACATACAGGGAATTTCAATAAACATACTGGGATGCAGGCTTCACTTTCTTGGAGCTAGACCACCCCTGAATCCTCATTGTCCTTGATATAATTGGCTTCCAAGTAAGGCTGAAATAAATATGCTTTACTGTATTCATTTTACAAATGTGTGTATTTGTTTCAGTGAACAGTTATATAGCACCAGCAGTGTACCTGGCACTTTACAATTTTTATCATTAGAAACAGGTCTCTGTCCAGTGGGATTACAATCTAAGATTGGACACGGGTGAGGGGAACACAGGGAGAAACAGACAGACACACAAATACCCATTTATTATAGATGGGGAACTGAGGTTGAGACTGGCCCAAGGCCACTCAGTGAGCTCATAGTTAAGGCAGGATTCAAACCTTGGCTTCCTAGGTCCAAGTCCAGCACTTTATCCACTACACCACACTAGTGTACTTTTAAGTGCCAAAAAGACAAAGCAGTTCTTCAGAAAGGTACCAAGAGCTACCCCCCGAAAAGCTATGTTGGCTCTTCCTCTTGTCTGATAAAAAAACAGACCAAGAAGTGTCACTTTATGGCAACCTGGAATGCCTTGTAGCAAGCCTTGCTGTGGTGAATGCTGGTGCGCGAGCAAGCCCACAGCGTGTCGGCGCTTCACCACTAGCTCACCTGAGGTCAGCGTAGAAGGGGTTAACCCGGAGCCCAGGGAGCAGAGTGTCATTTGACTGGAATGGGCTGGTCACATGACAGGGCTGGGGCTATATTAGGACAGCTAGCCCAGCCAGATGCAGAGTCAGCTTGAAAAAAAAAAAAAAAAAGCAGTGTGAGAAGGCCCTATGTTAGCTGGCGCTACCCTGCTGGGAGGTAGATGGGAACTCAAACCCCAGCAAGGGCCAGGGGGTTCACAAAGGCCCCAGAGGGAAGGAGCTTAAGACCAGAAAAGGCTTCAGTGTGTCTGGAGACTGCTAGGGAGGGCACATTGCCTGGGAGTCCCTATGCAAGGGTAGGGCAACCCCCTTGAGCCTGAGAGTGAATGCCACGGGAAAAAGAGATGGTAGCTAACAGCCTGAAGCTAGAGGTGAGGTACCAGCAGTTGGTAGTTGTGTCAAGAGGGACTAGTGGCATTTTATCAGCAAGGAGAAGGGCACAGGCAGGGCCTGGGGCCTGAGGGAAACCTGGTGATGAGAAACTGATGTGTTCCACCTGTGTCTACTCTGAGGACTTGCCCAAGGGTGTGGGCCCGATGTGGTGGGTAAGCAAGCAAACAGAAGCCATACAAGCAGCTCGGTCACCAGGGGGGCTTTGAAGGAGGCCCAGGACTGCCCCACAACCCTGAAGGGGAAAGACCCATATGCCTGGAGAATGGGCTGATGGCAACAAGGTAGTTCCAGCTGGTAGCCAAGCCTAGCAAGTGACGGGTGTAATTCTAACATTGCCGGAAGATCTTGAGACTGAAATGGGAGAACCCCAAGTAAAATATGGCAATGGGACCCTAAAAATCAGCAGGAGGAGGCCAAAATGGGTGGAAGTCAAGAGCATTCCCAGTGGGGTGAGGGCTCCAAGTGAGGGAGGCACCTAGCTGAGTGTGGGGAGAGGACTGGGGCACGGAGGAGGACACCCCAACTCCTTAAGTTTGGTGGAGAAGCAGTGTGGAGAATGTGCAGACTGATTCATCCCTCTGGAAGGGGGACCATGAACTATAAGAGAGCGCCTAGGCAGAGACCAACTGGCTGGACTATACGTAGGAGGCTAATACCCTGAGGAATCGTCAAAGAACAGCATGAGCAAAGTGCCATGGAGAAGAACACCTCTGCAGAGAGGGAGCAAACAGCCAGGATGGGCTGAAAAGCAGTGGCCAAAGATTGTGAGTAGCACTGGTCCTGTAAGGACTCATGGTTGGGCTGCCTTTCATCACACTTGCATAGAAGGATTGTAAGGACCACACCCAGACACCATTTTCTTCTCTGTTAGCAACGGTGTCAGATGGCTGTTCTGGTGATAAGAGAACCCACATCTCATTTCCTGTGCATGGGGCATGGGAAGTGCAGGGGATGACAATGCTGCCTCTAGTCACCTTAGAGCTGCTTCTCCTGGAGTGAGGAATTCTCTCCTGGACTGACATGGCTGTCTTCTAGTGCGTTGGTGCTTTTTAGGTGCTTTACAGTATCTTTGCAGGGCTGGAATCTGACTGGCTGTTATGTACTACATGGGTATGTTAGTAGGATAAATTCTATAGATCAGCACAGGGCACCAATGTCGTCTCTTGGACTGATTTGGAAGACAAGAACATTTGCAGTGGTAATGCATATGAATACATTCATGACATTCTTCAGTGATTCTCTGTGGAGGCAAGAACTGGAAAGCAAATGAAACAAATGAGCACATTAACCAATGAAAAGTGTCGCATCACCCTCTCTGAGTGACAGCCTCAAACTCTGGCCATAGATGTTTGTGCTCCTGTCACATTCCTATCGTATTCCCCCTCCACTTCTCCTCCTAACACCAAGCCCTGCAGCCACATGCCACCCGCTGCATCTCTTCCGTCCATCCATTCAAACATACTCCAGTGTTGTTGGGATATCCAATATTCAGTAGCATCCCATGGACGTCTTGGGCTCTGCAATGTCCGCTGTCCCCACACACCTTTCAGGCCCCCATTCCCGCATCTCTCCTAGTACTCGGTTCAGGCTCTCGCTCCTTACTCCTCACACTGGGATCTTCCCTGTCCTCACCACTTTGTGCCACTGCTGCTGCTTTCTGATTCTCTCACTACTTTCCTTCATGCTGCTGCCTTCATTCCTTCATGTCAGAGTGCAGCTCTCCAGAAACATCACATGCTCCTGCCAGTCTCCAGCTGCAAAGTCCTATCTGACACCCATTCTGACACTGCAGAGTATTGCACGCTGCCAAGCCAAATCTCTTTATAATGGTAGTGAACCGCTTACTGCTAACTTCAGGCCTTTCCATAGCCCTAATTTGATGACATTCACGAAGAGGCTAGGAATTTGCAGCAGTCACTGTATGCGTGTGGAGGTGTGCACCCAGGATGAGAGTGGTACAAATTCCTTTTAGCAGAACATGAAATTCTTCTAATTCTTACCAACCTCTTGAAATTGAAAAAAGCCCTGGAAACAATCTGAAGCCAAGAAGTGAGGGTGTGCTGTCACGTTCTATTGTGGTTTATGTCGTGGCCTGTGGTTTATTGTTTGGGCAGATTTGATTTAGGCCCTTTGTCTTTCCAAGTGACATCTGCCCACAAGCTGGTGGTTTTTAGCAAACTTGAGATAAAATGTAGCCTAACGTGTAAGGTTTAGACCTAGGCTCTCTCACTGGGAGGCCAGGATTCCATTACTGTCTTAGCCATAAAGTCCCTGGGTGGCCTTGGCCAAGTGGCCATCTCTCAGCATCAGCTCCCCATCTATAAAATGGGAATAATAATGACCTACCTAACAGGGTGGCTTTGATGGCCAGAACTAGATAAAGACTTTGGACACTGAAAGTGTGAAAATAAACTGTTATTAATAATGATGATGATAAAACTACTGGTTTAAAGGGTGAAATAAAGACCAAACCCCTTTAGACACAATGGTAAGGGGTGGTGGAATGTGTGTTGACACTGTTCTCTGACCCACATCTACCCCGATTCACCCCTGTTTCCATACCCAGTGGCTATTTGGGGTTCTGTCTGCACTGTAAGCAACCATGCAGGAGAATGGTTGAGTCTGCTACACACCAGCAAGGAATGCCTGTTGTGTAGCAAGGAACGAATGACTTAGTGTGGGCAAACTGGAGGTTTCAGGACAGGCAGACCAGAAATGGCTGTGAACACACCACCCAATTTTTTTAGATACGTTAGCCATGGGGACAGGGGAAACACTCGACTCCTGCACCCAATATATCCGTGCAACCAATGAGGAGTTAATGGGAGGCTAACGGGCCAGACCAGTGGCCAAAAATAGTGCCGGTACTTAGACAAAATGCCCAGTCACATGACAAACGTCTTAAGCACCCCATCGCCGTTGTATCTAAAGACACCCATGACTTACACTGCAAAGGAAACCAGGCTTAATATGTGGCAGGGATTGCCAGGGTTCAACCATGTCACCTCCTCCAGACCCTGCCTTTGTTACTCCTCTGCAAGGCCCCATTCATCATGAGATTCAGAAGCACTAGTTTCCCCCTGACAGCAGTGGCCCAGGTCACACAGCCAGAGGGGCCCCCACATGGTGGCCAGTCCTGGTAGCCTCAGGTGACGAGTCCACTGCTCCTGAGGCCCCTAGGAAAGGCTATTTCTGTGAGGCCCTTTTCCTGCCTGAAACTCTCAGCTGCTGTGGTGACTGCATCCTGTGGAGCTCTGTTCCCCCCACCCCCCACTTTTAGTAAATCACCAATCTCTGAATACCCTGCTGTGGCAGATGCATGTGTGCATGAAAGGGAAAGAGAGAGCTTGTGTATGTGCACATAGGAAAGCTTGTGTGCGATAGGGATGGGCGAACGCGGTTCAGCGTATGACCTGAACTCGGCCTGTTTGGATGACCAAACCCGAATCCGAACACGAACAGACTGAACTGAACTCAATTCCAAACTTTGAAATTCCAAACAGTTCGGTCAGTTCGGATCGCGTTCGGGTGAGTTCGGGTGGCAAAAACCTGTGACTGAAAGGCAAAACGTGACAGGGAGGGGGAGTCAGCTGAGGAGCAGACTTCCAGGCACCAGGGGTGGAGACGCTTGGAGTAGCAGCCAGCCTGCCCAATCACCATCCCTTTTCGCCTCAGACCACTGGCTTCGCAGTCTGTGATTGGCCATGGGCTAGGCTGCACGGAGCCATGGGGCTTGCGGTGAGGCTGGTGCAGCAAGAAACAAAACTGATTGCCTCCCCCTT
>QEPC01008061.1:887702-929332 GCA_003113815.1 Sphenodon punctatus | reverse complement strand
AGAAGGGAAAGTATGTCATCCTGGTGCTTGGTGGGGAGCTGAATAGGCCAGGGGAAGACACAGTGACACACAAACTTTAAAAGGCTTTATTGGTGTTATAAAAAGATCATTTAAAACAGTTCACTGATGCCATCAAACTGTCACCGAAGGTGGGTGTTGGGGCTAGCATTGCAGTTGATGCGCTGGCACAAGGTGTGCTGGATGTCTCTGATTTTACACTCTTTTGCTCTGTTCAGCTGGTCCTGCAAGCAACAGGGGCACTGGTTCACTCGAGCTAACTGGTGGGAGGTTCTCCAATGCAGCCCCGCTGGTCTGGCAGATGTTGCAGAGAACACAGGTGGCTGTTATTATCAGGGGATTGGTCTCTAGCTGGAAATCAATCCTAGCAGCTATTGATCTCCAGCGCTACTTTAAAAAGCCAAAAGTCTTCTTCACAACAGAGAAGGGGGTGTTGAGCTGCCAGTTCAAGTACTTTTGCTCTGGATTGCAGGCAATGCTGTATGCCTTGCCTTCATGAACCAGGGCTTCAGGGGATAGGCAGGGTCCCAGAGAACAACAGACCTCATGACCACCCGACCTCATGACCAACCACCTCCTCAATGCATGTTTCAGTGGAGGGTCCAAAGTGTCCTCTGTACATGTGACCAAAGAAGGGGGAATGATGGAAGATGCAGGTGTCATGGTAATTCCTGGGCCATCTAGCCAGCATATCTATGAACTAGGCATGATGGTCCACTACGACCTGGATAACCACAGAGAAAAACACCTTCCAGTTCACCTAGTCATCCTTACTATGGGGTGGGTAGATGATGGTGATATGGCTCCCACCGATCGCACCTATGCAGTCTGAGACCCCCTTCCACTGAAAGCCCTCTGTCACCTCTGCGTGGTCAGCCAACTGCACCACCTGGTCCATCAGCATTTCCACAATTGCTGTGCAAACCTCCACTAGTATGGTGCCCACCATGGAGGTTCTAGCACCAAATTCTTGGGTAACAGAGCAGCAGGAGTATGGAATGGCAAGCTTTCAGAGGGCGATGGCAATGTGCTTTCCCACTGGGATGGGTGACGGTTGCATCACTGTGCTCTGTTTCTCCAGTTGCAGCCTGAGGATCTTGACCATCTGCAGCCAATCTTCAGGACTGCAGGGCATCCTGGCTATCTTTATGGCATCCAGAAGTTTTCAACCCACTCAGTGTTTCCCCCTGAGGACAGCACATTCTTCCACCAGCCTGTGCTTTTCTCCTTCACCTAGACCAGCCTCTCAGTGGGTAGAGCCTTGTGAATGACATCAGTGATTGAAGCTGTGTCTCCTGACAGGTACCTCTTGGCATGCATTGGCTCCCCTTGCACAGCTGTGATTCTCCCCAGCGTGGTCTGTTGTCACCGGAGGTAGGCAAGTGCATGGTGCCAAAGCAGGAGCCACCTCTAAGGTATGGCTCACCTGACTATCCTGGCCACAGATTGAGCAAGAGCCTGTCTGTGCCTTGAAATCGCATTGCACCAACAATAGCAGAAAGCTTGGACTGCATCGTTTGCAAGTTCTGCACCACAGCAGAAAGGAAGGCCTGGAGCATGATAATGAGCACAAGGAAGTTCTTGGCATGTGTCTCCATTGCTGCAGTTCGGCTGTCTGTGAACTCTGCAGACTATGCACTTAATGTTTTGAACAGCTTAAAGAGCTGGACAGGTGACTAGCTAGGATTGGCTGTACACTGCATGTGAGCAACTATTGGTCATGTGTCCTTACAGGACTGTCTGTGCGTGAAGCGTGAGATGCTATTGGTTACAGGCTGGCTATTAGTTGAAAATGTTTTTGCAAAGCTTATGCTGGTTGGGTGTGTCAGTACATCGCTCTAAGCCATGGATGCGAGAAATTGGGTGATGGCAACATGCAAAGACTGGTTTTGATTACAATTTTTACTGTTTGCTTTCAATTTTTACTAAAGGTGCTCAATAAAATATGTAATTTGCTCAATAAACTCAGCAATATATGCATAGCAAAAGGTATGCTGCCAAGTACTGGCAGGTATGAACCTCTGGGGGTGCAGTGGTGTAGCATCCGTTGAGTGACCCGAGCTTTATGCCGAGGGGTGCCAGGGGCCGCCACGCCCAATTACATGGGATTCTTTCTTTCTTTCTTTCTTTCTTGTGGCGGGCTGCCCACTCCCGCTGCTCTCTACTCTCCTCAGGTGCACGGGTGGGTAGGTGGGCAGGCGGGTGGCCGCCTTAGGAAGCCTTGCTTTGCTGCAGTCCCCCCTCCCCTCCCGGTGGTGGGAGTGGGCGGCCTGCCACAAACTGCGCTACAACCTACCCCAGCCACTGCTGCCCCAGCCACCACGCCACAGGTAGGTGATGAGGTGGGTGAGCCCGCTGCTGCTCTGCACAGTTGGGGGGTGGGTGGGCAGCATGAACTAATTATGGGATGGGGAGCATAATGGTTATGGGGTGGGGGCAGCATGAATTGATTATTGGGGGCACAAATGAACTGGTTATGGGTGGGTGCAGCATGACTTGATGGGAACATAAATGAACTGGCTATATATCTAGAAGAATGTCTCTACATGGCACAATGTGCTTAATAGGCTGCATTTTGGGTTATCGTGTGTTTGTGGCGTGGCCATTTGGAATTTAGTGCTCTGCATGCGCACTTTATTACTTGCTTTCTGCCTGTGGAATGCTTGCAGTTTGAATTGTGGGAAACACTCAGTTGTAAACCTTCATTGAGGGTGCAGTGAGCACGGACAACCTCCATTCTGAGGAAGGGCAAACACGCCTTAGTACGTGCACTTGAGACCTCACATCTTCATGAATGTTAGACCCCTTGTCTCTCCCTCTGTTCCCCTTCCTATGTCTCTCCCCCNCAAGGGGCTGCCTGAATGTACAAGAAGTACACGCAAGGGGCTGCCTGAATGTACAAGAAGTACACGCAAGGGGCTGCCTGAATGTACAAGAAGTACACGCAAGGGGCTGCCTGAATGTACAAGAAGTACACGCAAGGGGCTGCCTGAATGTACAAGAAGTACACGCAAGGGGCTGCCTGAATGTACAAGAAGTACACGCAAGGGGCTGCCTGAATGTACAAGAAGTACACGCAAGGGGCTGCCTGAATGTACAAGAAGTACACGCAAGGGGCTGCCTGAATGTACAAGAAGTACACGCAAGGGGCTGCCTGAATGTACAAGAAGTACACGCAAGGGGCTGCCTGAATGTACAAGAAGTACACGCAAGGGGCTGCCTGAATGTACAAGAAGTACACGCAAGGGGCTGCCTGAATGTACAAGAAGTACACGCAAGGGGCTGCCTGAATGTACAAGAAGTACACGCAAGGGGCTGCCTGAATGTACAAGAAGTACACGCAAGGGGCTGCCTGAATGTACAAGAAGTACACGCAAGGGGCTGCCTGAATGTACAAGAAGTACACGCAAGGGGCTGCCTGAATGTACAAGAAGTACACGCAAGGGGCTGCCTGAATGTACAAGAAGTACACGCAAGGGGCTGCCTGAATGTACAAGAAGTACACGCAAGGGGCTGCCTGAATGTACAAGAAGTACACGCAAGGGGCTGCCTGAATGTACAAGAAGTACACGCAAGGGGCTGCCTGAATGTACAAGAAGTACACGCAAGGGGCTGCCTGAATGTACAAGAAGTACACGCAAGGGGCTGCCTGAATGTACAAGAAGTACACGCAAGGGGCTGCCTGAATGTACAAGAAGTACACGCAAGGGGCTGCCTGAATGTACAAGAAGTACACGCAAGGGGCTGCCTGAATGTACAAGAAGTACACGCAAGGGGCTGCCTGAATGTACAAGAAGTACACGCAAGGGGCTGCCTGAATGTACAAGAAGTACACGCAAGGGGCTGCCTGAATGTACAAGAAGTACACGCAAGGGGCTGCCTGAATGTACAAGAAGTACACGCAAGGGGCTGCCTGAATGTACAAGAAGTACACGCAAGGGGCTGCCTGAATGTACAAGAAGTACACGCAAGGGGCTGCCTGAATGTACAAGAAGTACACGCAAGGGGCTGCCTGAATGTACAAGAAGTACACGCAAGGGGCTGCCTGAATGTACAAGAAGTACACGCAAGGGGCTGCCTGAATGTACAAGAAGTACACGCAAGGGGCTGCCTGAATGTACAAGAAGTACACGCAAGGGGCTGCCTGAATGTACAAGAAGTACACGCAAGGGGCTGCCTGAATGTACAAGAAGTACACGCAAGGGGCTGCCTGAATGTACAAGAAGTACACGCAAGGGGCTGCCTGAATGTACAAGAAGTACACGCAAGGGGCTGCCTGAATGTACAAGAAGTACACGCAAGGGGCTGCCTGAATGTACAAGAAGTACACGCAAGGGGCTGCCTGAATGTACAAGAAGTACACGCAAGGGGCTGCCTGAATGTACAAGAAGTACACGCAAGGGGCTGCCTGAATGTACAAGAAGTACACGCAAGGGGCTGCCTGAATGTACAAGAAGTACACGCAAGGGGCTGCCTGAATGTACAAGAAGTACACGCAAGGGGCTGCCTGAATGTACAAGAAGTACACGCAAGGGGCTGCCTGAATGTACAAGAAGTACACGCAAGGGGCTGCCTGAATGTACAAGAAGTACACGCAAGGGGCTGCCTGAATGTACAAGAAGTACACGCAAGGGGCTGCCTGAATGTACAAGAAGTACACGCAAGGGGCTGCCTGAATGTACAAGAAGTACACGCAAGGGGCTGCCTGAATGTACAAGAAGTACACGCAAGGGGCTGCCTGAATGTACAAGAAGTACACGCAAGGGGCTGCCTGAATGTACAAGAAGTACACGCAAGGGGCTGCCTGAATGTACAAGAAGTACACGCAAGGGGCTGCCTGAATGTACAAGAAGTACACGCAAGGGGCTGCCTGAATGTACAAGAAGTACACGCAAGGGGCTGCCTGAATGTACAAGAAGTACACGCAAGGGGCTGCCTGAATGTACAAGAAGTACACGCAAGGGGCTGCCTGAATGTACAAGAAGTACACGCAAGGGGCTGCCTGAATGTACAAGAAGTACACGCAAGGGGCTGCCTGAATGTACAAGAAGTACACGCAAGGGGCTGCCTGAATGTACAAGAAGTACACGCAAGGGGCTGCCTGAATGTACAAGAAGTACACGCAAGGGGCTGCCTGAATGTACAAGAAGTACACGCAAGGGGCTGCCTGAATGTACAAGAAGTACACGCAAGGGGCTGCCTGAATGTACAAGAAGTACACGCAAGGGGCTGCCTGAATGTACAAGAAGTACACGCAAGGGGCTGCCTGAATGTACAAGAAGTACACGCAAGGGGCTGCCTGAATGTACAAGAAGTACACGCAAGGGGCTGCCTGAATGTACAAGAAGTACACGCAAGGGGCTGCCTGAATGTACAAGAAGTACACGCAAGGGGCTGCCTGAATGTACAAGAAGTACACGCAAGGGGCTGCCTGAATGTACAAGAAGTACACGCAAGGGGCTGCCTGAATGTACAAGAAGTACACGCAAGGGGCTGCCTGAATGTACAAGAAGTACACGCAAGGGGCTGCCTGAATGTACAAGAAGTACACGCAAGGGGCTGCCTGAATGTACAAGAAGTACACGCAAGGGGCTGCCTGAATGTACAAGAAGTACACGCAAGGGGCTGCCTGAATGTACAAGAAGTACACGCAAGGGGCTGCCTGAATGTACAAGAAGTACACGCAAGGGGCTGCCTGAATGTACAAGAAGTACACGCAAGGGGCTGCCTGAATGTACAAGAAGTACACGCAAGGGGCTGCCTGAATGTACAAGAAGTACACGCAAGGGGCTGCCTGAATGTACAAGAAGTACACGCAAGGGGCTGCCTGAATGTACAAGAAGTACACGCAAGGGGCTGCCTGAATGTACAAGAAGTACACGCAAGGGGCTGCCTGAATGTACAAGAAGTACACGCAAGGGGCTGCCTGAATGTACAAGAAGTACACGCAAGGGGCTGCCTGAATGTACAAGAAGTACACGCAAGGGGCTGCCTGAATGTACAAGAAGTACACGCAAGGGGCTGCCTGAATGTACAAGAAGTACACGCAAGGGGCTGCCTGAATGTACAAGAAGTACACGCAAGGGGCTGCCTGAATGTACAAGAAGTACACGCAAGGGGCTGCCTGAATGTACAAGAAGTACACGCAAGGGGCTGCCTGAATGTACAAGAAGTACACGCAAGGGGCTGCCTGAATGTACAAGAAGTACACGCAAGGGGCTGCCTGAATGTACAAGAAGTACACGCAAGGGGCTGCCTGAATGTACAAGAAGTACACGCAAGGGGCTGCCTGAATGTACAAGAAGTACACGCAAGGGGCTGCCTGAATGTACAAGAAGTACACGCAAGGGGCTGCCTGTTTATTAGGCTCTAAACACTAAACGTGTGAATGGGGGATGCACAGACTAAACCTGGATTCCAGGGGGCTATTGTCTTGTTGGTTAACACAGTGTTATACAATCATGAGTGATGTAGAATTTGTAAATAGGAAACTGTTGTAGTATTTCCCTATTTATTTCCCAAAATACTAGAATTTGGAGACATCTTATGAAATTAAGTGGAAGCCTGATTTAAAGCAAATAAAAGGAAGTACTTTCCCACTCAATGTACAATTTATTTGTGGAACTCATTGTCGGGGGATGTTGTGAAGGCCATTATCATAAGTGAGTTCAAAAAAGGAATGGATAAAGATGATGGGTACGTAAATAGCTACTTGTTAAGCTGGTCAGTGGATGAGACCTCTCACTTCCTAGGGATGGGGGTGAACAGCAGGGTACGGATTGATCCATTATGACCTGTTGAACACTTCTTTGAAGCAACTGTTGGAGACAGGATGCTTAGCTAGATGGACAATTCGCCTAACCCAGTATGGCACTACTTATGTTCTTATGTGCAGTTCTTTCTCCACTGACTTCAGTAGGGTTAGGACTGCAACTCAGCTGAACAAATGGACCATTCTGTTTAGCAAATAAGAACCAACAATATCTATAGGGCGTAACCTTTTAATAATGGAAGATTACAGACTTAGTCCTGATACCACTTACCCATGCATAGAAGGGCTAAGTTCAGTGAGACTACTCACAGGCATCAGGTTTGCGGCTTACCTGTCAACATAGAAAAGTCAGCAAAACTTTTTATCTTGTATTCTTGGCTGTTAGATTTTGTGGGATATGTACCAGGCAAGGCTTGCCATAGGGCTTAGATTTACATAAGAACATAAAAACTACCATGCTGGGTCAGATCAATGGACCATCTCTCCCAGTATCCGCTGGCATACTGGCACCCGATGGAGTGTCCTCAGGGAGGAGATGGGCTAGGAGAGCTTTTCCAGTGCAGTGGGGAAAGCTCTCTCTAAAGGGGAGTGCTCCTCTCCACTCCTGAGACCAGTGGCTGAGGGGCCCCAGTGCTGGGAGGCAGTGGGAGAGGTCCTGGTAGATCACTTGAGGTTGATGCTTGAATCCAGTGGATCACATGCACCATACATCTGACCATCCCTGTCTAATGGCAATGAGTTCCACAGGTTAATGGTTCATAATGAGTACTTTTCATTTGTTTTAAGCCTCCGCTCTTTTGAAGATTTGTTTGTTTAGGCATGATCTCTCCATGTTGTAAAACAGAAGAAACATGTCTTGTTTTCTGCCTTTGATCTGGCTGCAGTCAAGGTTTGATAAAGTGGATACGAAGAATAAATACAGTAATGCCAGATTCTAAACCAGTGCAAATCAAGAATCCTCCTTAATGTCAATGTAGCTAAACTGAATTACTCCAACTGAGGATCTGGTTCAGTTACATTTTAATACATATATTTCTACGGTGCGTGGGTCTATTCTTCCAATGTGCCTCATTCTGTTTTTTTAAAATATGTGACATGATTCCTACTCATTGCTTTACTGTCTCTCTTAACTGCCAGTAGTGTAATCAGAAGAATAATTAATGTTTGGTTGAAATGTTAAGGTCCCAACAGCTCATCCCTAAGAATGTTACTTGGCAGGAAATCCTGTACAATAGAGATTAAGGGACAAATTGTCAAAATGTCAGAAGCCTAGGAACGTAGGCAGAAATGTGTACACATAGGGCCAGATTTGCAAGTATGACCATGCCATGTTGCAGTGCTCCAGTGATGTGAAGGAGCTGCAAATGTGCTTTTACATCACAGAATCACAGGGCTGGAAGGGTCATAAAGGGTCACCTAGTCCAACCTCTTGCTCCAAGACTGGATGTCCTACACCTACAGCATTGCTGATAGATGCTTGTTGGGCTATTAAAAAAAGTCTTTTTGGAGATTCCACAATCTATAATGCTAATTAAAACTAAAAACTAAACCTCTCTAAGTAGCCTATTCCATTGCTCTTGCTATTATTGCTCTTACATCCAGGAAGTTTTCCCTATCATCATTGGAGAAGTACAAAAAAGCCACAGTTTGATGTGACTAAACATACTGATTCTGTATTTACACATGCAAATGACCATGAAGACATTTAACCGGTCATTTATATACCAATGACTGCTTTTTCATGGCTGATTATTTCTCTGTGTATGACTTGAATGTCCTGGATTCAAAAGTTGCAGAGCTTGTTAGAGAAACTTTAAAGCAGCAGAAGAGTAGAGAATAATCTTTTATCTCATTCAAAAGAAATTGCCATATCGTTTAATTTAGTAAGACCGAGACAGGACTACCAGGGATGGGAAGCAAAAAGGGAAAGTTTACTAGGCCAGTGGCTTAAAAGTTCCTCATATCATCAAACTGAGATGGGGGCAGGAGCTCAGTTTCAGATTTTGCCCTTGGCCCCCAACAACCTTTGAGCAGCTTTGAACAGAAAACATCTATTTTGCAACAGGAAACAAATAATGACAATCAGAACTGGAGTATTAATATGCTCAAGTATTTGTTTAGCAAATTCAAGGAGTCTGTGAAATAAGTAAGATAAGCCAGAAGGGAAACTAAATGATGGAGCTTATGTCTCAAAGGTATGATTACCACAAATGGAATGTCATAATTGATAAGTGTGGAAGAGAAAGAAAGAGAAAAGCAAGGTGGCATCATACATCAAACATATTTACAAAATCCATTAAAATAGGAGAGGGGTAGCAAAATAATTAGTATAAATAGGCAAGAAAAGGGGGGGAATACAGAAAGACTATCAGCATTAACTGAAGACCCTTAGGAAGAAAATGAAAATAAAAACTACTAGAATACTTTTAAAGCTACATACTACAGTACTGAGGTGGTGTGGGCGTAGTGGGTTTTAACTGCACAGACATTTATTGGGTGACAAATAAAGGTGTTTTTAATGAGACGTGTCCATGCATGGCCGTCCCCCCCCCCCCCCTCTGTCCATGCATCCAGTTGCTCATGTGATGGTGATGTGTGGGGAGACTTGCTCCCGTGATCCATGCAGCAGCCACTCATGAACTTATATGGCGCACTCCTAAAAAATCTCCCTATGGACAAGGGTGGCCACCTCAATGGCCGAGGCAGGTATGCTGGGAGCCACTTGTTTAAAGCACTGTCCACGCACGTTGCATGCAGGGGTGCCCTGCAGCTGTGCCACTCAGTGACCAGCCCTCCCCCGTCCCCCTCAGCACTCGTTTAAAAACACCCCAAGGTAAGGAAAATCCGTCATGAAGTAATGAAGATATAAATATCCATTCAGGTAAATGGATATTTCAAAAACAGAAAAAATTTCTACATGAATACCTAATAAATGTGTGTAATACTATGTATCAGTATTATCATATAGACATATATGAACATGTGATATGTATCAGTATTATCAGATAGACATATATGTATATGTCTGTATATATCATAATATCCACCCTAATGTGTTACGGTAATTATAATTACATTAATTTACTGAAACATTAACTGTTACTGCTGAAGTCATAGAGAACCAGAGAGATACCAGAGATGTGGAATAAAGCAAATATTATCTAGGTAGATATCCAGAAGGAAAACAAACAAACAAACAAACAAGGAAGTGCATCTCTGTACTGGGAAATTTCCTTTAATGGTAAATCTTATTTAATCCAGTTGGGGTGTATTTAAGGATGAAAACATCTGGGAGGACTGAAAAAAAGTTTAAGGTTGCTCAGGGGTTAAGATTCAAAGAAAAGCGAGGAGTGGAATAAGATGAAAAGGGTTCTACTTGCTATGGAATAATCTCCGAGGGAAATGAGTCCCATCAACAGAGTCATTTAGGATCAGACTTTCAAAAACAGGAGCCTAAAGTTAAGTAAGGATTTAGGAACCTGGGGTGTGCAAATAAATGGCTTGATTTTTTCCAAGCCGCTGAGAGCCCTCAGCAATCCCCACAGACTTCAATAGGAACTTCTGGGTATTCAGCACTTTTGAAAATGTTAGAAGCTTAGCTGTGGTCAACAATTATTTTTTTTGGGGGGGGGAAGGGGAATAGTATCAAGGCTTCTGATTTCCATAACTCTATGGTTTGTCTCATAAGGCAATCCTAAGACAGAAACATGTCAAAAGGGCAACTCTTTTTAGAGTAACTTTTAGCAAGCTGACTGAGAATGCTGTATGATAGAACAAGGCTTTCAAACAGATTTTGGACTTTCCATACCCACGATGGTGTAGGGAAAGTGAAACAGTTTTGCAGAGTATGCATTCCTTCATATAGCACCTTTTACATGATCTCGGAGCTCTGCCCGTGGCAGTGAAATTCAAAGGGACCTCTTCATCCCACTTTGCTCTTTGCCTGAGATTTAAGTGTGAACCAAACAACTGTCAGAGGAAAACAGGGCTTATAGAATAATTACAAGATAGCCATGATGTCGCAAACAAGGCAGTTATCATTTGATATATGGCAAATCGCTATCCACCTTATGAAATCTCATTTCACTGTCTTTATTCTCACTTGTACTTTTCTCTTAATCCCTAATTAATTGTCATTTCGGTTGTGCAACTCACAAAATGAAGTATTTGCAAAAGTAGTAAAGCTGAAAAAAATCAGCAAAGAATACTCTCTTAGCAGAACATTGAAATAAATAACTTCTGTTAAAATAGAAAGCTGGAAGAGTACACCATCTACACCCAAAATGCTGGAAAGACGCTCCTACGAAACATGTAGACATTGTAAACAGCTCAGCAGTCTCTCTCCTTCCCTCACCCCAACAAGTAACAGTTTTTTTGACTACACGAGAGAGTGGTTTCCTCACACTTCTGAAATTCGTCTAACACATTTCTGCTACAGTAGAACAGCTGGTTGCCTGCCACACAGAAGGAAGTTTGATTCCAGGGGCTTCTCACACAAAGTAAGACTGAAGTTTGTCATGACAATGTGCACCCCTGAATGTAGCTAGCTCCCCTTAGAGGCAGGCTGTTGCCATGCTCAGATTCAAGAAAGATCGGTTTACAGTTTAATTAACAAAAATGTAAGAAGAGTAAGTGTGTATATCTGTTTAAAGGGATAACAACTAAGGGCACTCCAACAGTCATTGAAGTGAATGGCAAAACTCCCATTGACTTTAATGGTGGAGGCTTGTGCCCTAAATGTCAAGAACTTTAAACAATGTTTCAATTTCTCGAGGATGACATGACATTTATGCTGTTATATATCAAGCTAGGGGGGAAAATACACATGCAACTGTTTCATGAAGGTGCATTTTAAATGATGCTGAATCCTTTAATTGCAAAGCTTGGTGAAAACGGCATTGTAATTTGCAGAGGCCCTGTGTAATGCATGTACATATTTATTGAGAGGTAGTGAACCCTCACCTCCCTTCCAATGAAGCATTAGCACCACCAGTTGGCCATCAAGCTTGAATAACAGCTACCCTGAACTGTAATAATAATTCAGGGGCTTTTCTTAATCTCTCAAGAGTAACATGGCATGTAGTCTTGCTGCACTAACCACGTTTAGTTAACTCTAGGTTGAACCAAAGAATGTTAACATTTTAAGGATACAGTTCTATTATTGGAAAATGCTAAGATTCTATCCAATCTAATTTCACTGTCTATGTTTTTAGGCCAAACTAATTATAATGTACGAAAGCCCACGGTTGTACACAATAAATAGTCCTTTTTCTCTGGCAAATTATTCTTAAATATTTTGAAGTACAGAATTATATTTACTGAGGTTCTTTGAAGGTCCAGTGGTTCCCATGTTCGCAATCCATTAATCTTTTTTCACATTACTGGAGAAAAATAGCCAAAGTAGTAGTACTTTGGATAGTACAGGCAAACAGACTGTAAGTCCGATTTTCAGTTATCAAATCAGAGTTTTTGGATGCAGTACAGGCATATTGCTTGTACATATGTGGCATGATGGTCATATGTGCGTACAATATTGTATACAAATATGTAGGAATGTACAACATGCATCTACATATGTACTCCTACATAGTAAAAGTCTCACCTTTCTTATATTTAAGTAGAATGCCAGTTTTATGTGTGTATGCAGTCTCAGCCTCTCTCTCCCTCCTCCCCCCCCATATGTTAATATTTTACGTTCATAGGGCACATTCAGGGCCTGATTCCCATTTGCAATAAGAACCCTTTTAATTAAACCAGCAGTGTTAAAGTGGCCTTAAAGCCTGGGTAAATGAGGGCCTCCATGTAAATGAGACAACAAATCATATTACTGATTAGAAGGAAATAACAGCAGACATCCTAGCTTATTGCCAACCAAAATATAAACAAAGGATACATTTAGCTCCTTTTCCCCCCTCTTTCCCTTTCTTTCTCTCTTTGCAGAGAAATGCTTATTTTAAAAAAGGAAGGCAATCCCACAGACTCGAAATTCCAAATAGGATGCGGTAAACAGGAAGGAAACAGCACAACGCACTCGTTTGACAACACCGCATAGGCCTTCTTTCAAGTTCCAGTCCTGCTTTTCTTCCTATTTTGGATCCTGCATTAGGATTTGTGTGAGGTTAGAGAAGCAGTCTCATCACCATAGGATTGTCACTCACAAAGCCGCTGGGTGTTAACAAACGATACATTAGCCCATGCTAGACGGGTGTCCACCTGTCCGTTTATTAGGTGTTCGCCCCCCACCGGCCACGTGACCTCCACCCACTGGACCTGCAGCCCCCACTCAAGGTGGGGTCTTGGAGAATGTGGAGCTCACCCTGCGGGTGAATGTGGGCTAATGTCTGCCCACATGCCCACATCCCCACTATTAGGTTGTGTGCAGCACCTCCATGTGTACAGGTCTGCCAGCACAATAGAGTTGTGTGCAGGACTCCTAGAGTGTTCAAGGAGTGACTTCTTCTTGTCCCTCTCTCTGCTTTTGCTCTCACTGGCGCGGCTAGTGGGAGCTGCCCATAAACATGAAATACATGCAGGGGGTTCCTGTTTATTAGGCTGGACACACTAACCATGAGTGTGGGCTGCACAGACTGAACCTGGTCTGCGATGGGCTATCGTCTCCTTTGTTTTCAGCCACTGTATCCAGTGAGATGTAAAATGGTTTTAGTTCATGAGACCAAGCCTCCATTGTGCTATTGTAATCCCCTCTCTTTTTTTTTTTTTTGGGGGGGGGGGGCTGTTCTCTGGATGTTTTGTCAAAACTCTTATTACACATAGTAGAAGACGATCTATGAGCCAAAGATCTTACAGTCAAAGACTCAGATCCTGTAACTAAGAACATAGGCAGTGCCATACTGAGTCAGACCAATGGTGCATCAAGCCCAGCATCCTGTCCTCAGACAGTGGCTAATCTCGATCACATGGGAGAAGAACCAACAGTCACAATGGGCAATCCATTCCCCATTGTTCACTCCCAGCTCCCGACAGTAAGAAGTTCATCCCATAAACTACTTGGTTAATAGCCATGAATGGACCTATTTTCCAAGAACTTATCCAACCTTTTTTAAAACCCAGCTATACTACTGGCCTTGACAATGTCTAACTGATTAGCTGTGTGCATTGCTGTGCGCACATAGAGTTGTATTCACTTTCCAGAGTGCAAAGGTATAGCAGTTCTATAGGATTATTACCCAAATGAGTAGAATGGGAGAAATTTTCTATTATTCTCAGATTTTGTTAATGAACTTTGATCCAGGTTAAAGGTCATATCACAAGCTTGCACATAAAAATATTGCTTTGGGCCCAATCCTGTAAACACTGACACAGGCAAGTAACTTTAGGTGAGTAGTCCTGCCAAGTTCAATCCGACTAGGTAATATTAATCAGTGACTAAAGTGTTGAGTTATTTGTTTGTAGTAAGGAAGACTGTGCAGGAAACCCTGTTCCTGAGGGCTTGGGGTAGAGTGGAAACAGGTAGAGCATTGACTATCTGGAGGTAATACCGGAATTTACCTAATACCAAAATATGCACCTGAACACTGAACCAGGTACCAGATTACCTAAAAATACCAGGGATTTCTATTTCTGAGACACCGATTTACTGTTCGGGACAGGAACTCAGAACAATCTGAATGGTACTAGGAGATCCGGTTCTGTAAGTTGGAAATCCATTTCTGAAAGTCAGAACATGAGGATGAAAACCAGCATTTTGATTGATCAGGTACCCAAATTTACTGGGTTGAATGGAGTACCGCAATTTTGACGTGGATCTATACCCATTTCAGCTCTAGCCTGGGGCATGATGCCTGTAATGCACCATCCACTGTGTTGAAAGAGGCCCATTGTGGGTCCCTCTCTTGTGCAAATCCTATAGTCAATTGTGCTTTGGAGTCGCAAAGAATAATGCTTTCCACTCAAGAGGCTATTAAAATAGTCTTATTTTTTCAACCCTACCCTTTATCTACATGGTCAAAGGGATAGCTAGTCTCCCAGAGTCTGTAGCACTCAGAAGAAGCGCATAGACTGTAAATATTATATGCTGCTGTAAGAACATTTGAATGGTAATACTCAAGCAATTACTTTCCTTTCAAGATCATTAAACACAAATCTGACTTGTATTTTAATAGGACTGCCAATGTATTTAATGGGGGGCAGTAAAGGGTAGGGTTTTTTTCTAATGGATGAATGTTTATATTATTATCTGTTCTGAGAAACCACATTAGGAGGAGACTGGGTAGTGCTAATGTGTTTTGCCTCAATCCCTTTTACCCTAGGATTCAATTTTTTCCCCACAGTCCAACGTTTTTAGTGTTTAGGAAAAACTGCATTCACAACAAATCCCAAAACACTGAAATGAGCAAAGATCAAACACAATTTCATTGAAAATAATCTGAACTTTTCAGTACTAAATTGTATTCACCCCCTTTCAATTAAAATTTAGGTGATGGGATTACAGTTCTGCAAACTGAAGTCTGCTGTTTATCCATGGGATAAATTATGTCATCCATAGCAATGCAAGCTTCTATGTGCTCCCTTTCCAGGATTCCTCCACTTTGGCCGTTTTCACACGGCGCTACTAGTTAGGGGGCTGGGTGTGCGGCCGCGGTGCGTGGAGGCGAGTGTGCTCCCTTTCCCACAGGTGCACACTTATCTCCACTCACGTCTACCTATCTCCACCTCTGTTTTGTCAGATGGCTCCATGGGTGGGAGATGGGTGTGCGTTGGGAGCATGCATGCACCCCCACCCACCACCCGTGGTGTTTCCAGGGGCGCACACCCATTCCCCACCCACGGCCATGGTGTGCACACGGACGCCCCACCCCACACCCGCTCATATGCCCAGCAGGGGTGGGGGGCATCTATGTAAAAATGGCCTTTGTTCAAGAGACACAAACAATAGGGTTTTACAGGTACTTCTGAATTTGTGACCATTTCAGCCTAGAGCTCTGCCAAAGTTTCCAGCAAGGACTCTCAAACTGGATGTGGGTCCAGTTGTACAAACTGGGATAGCAGTTCTGCAGTTTGCATGCTAGAGGCAAGAAGGCGGAGAAACTATTGCTAGTTTTTCAGTCTTCAATTAAGGATGACTTCTAGTCATTGCTGTACTGAGCTGGACTTGAACCAGTGTTTGAGTGAGAGGTAAAGAGCTCACCCCAAAGTTAAGAACATAAGTAGTGTCATACTGGGTCAGGCCGATGGTCCATCAAGCCCAGCATCCTGTCTCCGATAGTGGCCAATCTTGGTTGCTTGCAAGAAGTACCCAACAATCCATTCCCTGTTGTTCACTCCCAGCTCCTGACAGTAAGAAGTTATGTCCCCAAATCCTATGTTTTTAAAAAATCAACTTTTAATTTATTAAAACTTTACCCGGCCCTTCCCTGAAGGTTCAGGGTGGCTTACAATAAGAACACAAAGAGAAAAATAATAAAACTACAAAACAATACACCAAAATCCCCTAAAAATGCCTACCCTCACCCCACCCTAAAACCCCCCTCACACCCAACCCCTATCCCTGCCTGCCAAAAGCCCTGTCAAAAAGAAAAGTCTTACACTGCCTCTGGAATATGCTCAGGCTTGGGCTCTGGTGCACCGCCAGGGAAAAGGGGTTCCATAGTACTGGGACAGCAACTGAGAATGTCTTTCTGTGGGACCTTGTTATACAGACAAGATTGGCTGGTGATACCCACAAGAGAGTGCTCCTGGCTGACTGCAGGGGTCGCAGTGGAGCATGGAAGGAAAGGCGGTCTTTCAGATATGTGGGACACAAGCTGTTTAGGGCTTTAAAGATAAAAACCAGCACCTTGAATTGCTTCCGGAAAGCTATGGGAAGCCAGTGTAGACTATAAAGCACAGGTGTAATGTGCTCATGGCGACCCACCCCTGAAAGCAGCTGGGCCACTGCATTCTCCAGCTGCTGCAGCTTCTGAACTGTCACCAAAGGCAGCCCCGTATAGAGCACATTGCAGTAGTCTAGCCTTGAGGTAATGAAAGCATGAATGATGGTGTCCAGCTGTGAGCCAGAAAGAAAAGGCTACAGCCTTCTCACCACATGGAGTTGATGAAAGGCGCTGTTGGCCACCACCACACCCTGACAATCTGACAGTTTAAATAGCGGCATTACATTCGCTACCCTCCAATCCTCAGGTACATTGGCAGATTTTAGTGATTTGATACAAATTACCAATAGTAGGTTTGCAATTTTATACTGGAGTTCCTTCAGAACTCTAGGGTGTATGCCACCTGGTCCTGGTGTTTTATTACTATTTAGTTTGTCAATTTACTCTAGAACCTCTTCTGTATTCACGTTGATTTGTGATAGTTAAGAACATAAGAAGCGCTGTACGGAGTCAGACCAATGGTCCATCGAGCCGAGCATCTGTCTCTGACAGTGGCCAATCTTGGTTGCTTGGAGAAGCGCCCAACAGGCCATGATGGAGCAATCCATTCCCTGCTGTTTACTCCCAGCTCCCGACAGTAAGAGGTTACATTTCCCAAACCTACCTGGCTAATAGCTGCTAATGGACCTATTCTCCAGAAATGTGTCCAACCCTTTCTTAAACCGTACTGGCCATGACCACATCTTCTGGCAACAAATTCCACAACTTAATTGTGTGTTAAGTGAAAAACTACTTTCTTTTATTTGTTCTAAATCTGCTGGCAGCTAGTTTCATGGAGTGTCCCCTAGTTCTAGTACTATTTGAGAGGGTAAATAACCATTCTCTATTAACGTGTTCCACACCATTCATGATTTTATAAACTTCTATCCTATCTCTGTTGTTTCTTCTTCAAGTTAAAGAGCCCCAACCTATCCAGCCTCTCTTCATAGGGGAGCCGTTCCATACCCTTTATCATTTTTGTTGCCCTTCTCTTTACCTTTTCTATTTCAACTATGTCTTTTTTGAGATGGGGGGACCAGAGCTGCACACAATATTCAAGGTGCGGTCACATCATAGATTTCTATAGTGGCATTACGATATTATCTGTTTTATTCTCTATGCCTTTATGAATAATTCCTAACATTCTGTTTGCTTTTTTGATGACTGTCGCACACTGAACTGAGGGTTTCAGTATATTGAACACAATGATTCCAGGGACCCTCTTCCTGAGTGGTAACTCCTAATTTACAACCCAGCATTGTTTACATAAAGTTTGGATTGTTTTTCCCTATGTGCATCACTTTGCACTTGACCACATTAAATTTCATCTGCCATTTGAATGCCCAGTCACCCACAAGATCCCCCTGCAATTCTTCACAGTATCATCTGCAAATTTAACCACCTCGCTCCTTTCTCCCCTTTCCAGATCATTAATAAATACATTAAACAACACCAGTTCCAGTACAGATCCCTGAGGCTCTCCACTATTTACTTCTCTCCATTGTGAAAACTGACCATTTAGTCCTACTCTTTGCTTCCTATCCTTTAGCCAGTTACCAATCCACAACAGAATATGGCCTCCTCTCCCATGACTTTTTAATTTCCTCAAGAGTCTCTCATGAAGGACCTTATCAAAAGCTTTCTGAAAATTCAGATACACTGCATCAACTGGCTCCCCCTCATCCACATGCTTATTCACACCCTGAAAAACGTCCAATCGATTAGCGAGGCATAACTTCTCTTTGCTAAATCCATGTTGACTCTTCTCCATTAACCAATGCTTATCAATATGCTCCATGATTCTGTTTTTAATAATAGTTTCCACCATTTTGCCCAGCACAGATGTCAGGTTCACCAGTCTGTAGTTTCCAGGATCACCTCTGGAGTCCCTTTAAAATATTAGCATTGGATTTGTTACCCTCCTGTCCTCGGGTACAGTGGCAGATTTTAGTGATATGTTACAAATTACTAGTAGTAGTTCTGCAATTTCATATTTGAGTTCCTTCAGAACTCTGGGGTGTAAACCACCTACTATTTACAATTTAGTTTGTCAATTTGCTTGAGAACCTCTTCCAGAGTCACATTGAACTGTGACATCTCTTCCGATTCATCACCTACAAAGAATAGTTCTGGCATGGGTATCTCCCCAACATCCTCTGATGTGAAGACAGAAGCAAAGAATTCATTCAGCTTCTCTGCAATGGTTTTTATCCTCCCTGAGTGCCCCTTTTACTGCCTGATCATCTAATGCCCCAACTGACTCTCTAGCAGGCCTCTCGCTTTTAATGTATTTTAAAAAGTAGTTAGTTTTTGCCTCTTTTCCGAGTCTCTATTCAAATTCTCTCTTGGCCTGCCTTATTAATATTTTACATCTAATTTGCCAGTGCTTATGCTTTTTCCTATTTACCTCATTAGAACTAGCTTTCCATTTTTTAAAGGCTGCCTCTTTGGCTCTAATAGCCTCCTTCAATTCACCATTTAGTTACGTTGGCAGGTGTTTGGTTTCCTTTTAATCTGTGGAATACATTTCATTTGGGCTTCCAATACAGTATTTTTAAATAGTCTCCATGCCTCTTACAGACATTTGATCCTTGCCACTGCTCCTTTTAGTTTCCTTCTAACTAGTTCCCTCATTTTAGCATAGTCCCTCTTTTTAAAGTTAAATGTTCATATGGTAGTTTTATTTACTATTCTCCCTCAGTAATTATGTCAAATTTGATTATATTATTATCATTATTGTCAAGCGGCTCCACTACTATTACCCCTTGAACCAGGTCCTGTGCTCCACTTAGGACTTGTCACGGGGCTCTGCCGCAATCGCCGGCCCACCCTACTTCTGATGCCAACACCAGCCCCCCTTGTGGCTCCGGTGCCAACCCCAACCCCCTTGTGGCTCTGATGCCAACACCCGCCCCCCTTGTGGCCCCACCCCAACAGAGGGGTGCGACAGAGCTGGCAGCAGAACGAGGTCTCGTGGTACCCCCACCCCCAGAAGCAATTCCCACGCCAGCAGCTGTACCCGCCCCTAGTGGAACAGAGGTGGAACCCAGGACCCTGCGGCACTCAACCCGCCTGCAGGGGAAGCCTCCAGCTGCGGGCACTAATGACAGGACTACTTAACCCAGCGCTGCCTCGCAAGCAGCGCTGGTGATCAGGTTTTCCTGTCTGGACTGGCCCGGCCCCACAACATTGAGAAAGCTAAGTGATTGTGTTATTACCTGTTGTTCCTTGTCTGGTCTTGAAGTGTGTTTTGGTTATAGGCGTGTAGTGAGTTTACCTCCTTGTTTTCCTCTCTCCCTTCCCTTTGAGTCTGTGAGTGAAAGAGTGAGTGCGAGCGAGACTGAGAAAGCTTCCCCCTTCCCTTCTCCCGGCCTAGGGCTCCCTACTCCTCCTGTGGTTTGCGAGATCCCCTCCCTGCTCCTACCCCTGGATCCTTGGCCCGCCAAACCCTTCCTTCCTCCAACCTCTTGGGACACCATGTCCCCACCCCCAGAACCCTCCCTGGGGTGTTTGCAGGTTATTGTGAGCGATAGAGAGCCACAGAACCCTTGCATCCCCATGCCTGATGATGATAGGGGCCTAACTTCCTTGCACTCTCAGCAGTCAGAAGGGTCCAAATACTATCCTGATGGACATTTATACCCAGAGAGATTCCTAGGGGCCAAAGGGGTGCCTTGTGCTTGGTTGAGAGTGGTTAAAGTTCCTTTCGCCCTTCCCCACCATAACAGGACTAGATCTAAAGTAGTTCTAGTTCTAGAACTGGAAGATAGTTCTTCCAATTTATCACCTACAAAAAATAGTTCTGATGTGAGTATCTCCCCAACATCCTCTGCAGTGAAGACCAAAGCAAATAATTCATTCAGCTTCTCTGCAGTGGCCTTATCCTCCTTGAGCAACCCCTTTTCCCCCTGCTCATCTGTGACCTTTGAATAATTAACCGTCAACATTTCCTTCTTCCAAAACACGCAGAAGGCAGACCTCAATTGATGAAGACCAACTTGTGTTTGTGGAATCAGAGCAGTATCATCTGCATATAGCAGCACAGAGAGTGATGTACTACCAGTGACACTGGATGGAAGGCCAGGTATCTAAGGGCTGCCCCCATACCATTTACATATAAATTAAAAAGCAGGGAGACCAACAAACTGTTGGAATGCAAGGACTGTGAGATCATTGCATTGATTGTCCCAATGCAGAGTTCACAGAGGAGTGTGAGTAGCTAATCATTAATAGGCAGGCAGGAAGCATACTTAAGTTTAAGTAGCTTTATTAAGAAATACATGTAGGATAGGAAGGGCCTACATCTATACTAAGTCCTAAGACTAGGTGTGTTCAGGAGAGAAGTAGGAGAAGCTCTCTGAATATCTCTCTGTCACAAAGAGATAAGAAACATCCTGAGGAGAGGAGATTAACCAATCAGGGCCTAGTCAGGAGTAGAACTAAGTGGATGGGGGAAGGGTTCCCTGATCTGACTGTCTACTCCTGCTGTTTCTAGCAAACAAACAAGATAAGGTGTTTAGGAGAGATGTAACTAAAGAATGCATTTCCAACACCCCTTCTCATCGTCCCGTGCACCGAATCACTTATGTGCACTGCTGACAATTCCCAATGCTTCTCGTAGCCTCTGGAAATTGTCTCTGGGTAGCTGTTTGGTCAGCACATCCACTATCATTTCCTCTGTAGGACAATAAATCACTTCGACAAGTCCTTCTTCTTGCGCTTCTCGCACATAGTGATGCTTGGTGTCGATGTGCTTCGACTTTGGCTTTGTCCTTTCCATTTTTGTAAGCTGAATGCAGCTTTGATTGTCCTCATACATCTCAGTTGGCTTTGGTTCGTCTATTCCAAAGTCCTTTAGTAGTCTGTGTAGCCATACTACCTCTTGACATGCTTGAGTGGCTGAAATAAATTCTGCTTCTGTGGATGAAAGGGCAATTAATGACTGCTTCTGGCTAGTCCAACTGATTGCTCCGCCTCCATACAGAAATACATTTCCACTCACAGATTTGCAGTCAGTCTTGTCTCTGGCCCAGTCCACATCCATATATCCCATCAATCTGGGGTTCTCGCTTGCCGGTAGTTTTAAGTTTAAATGCATTGTGCCCTTCAGGTACCGTGCTATTCTCTTGACTGCTATCCAGTCCCTTTGGGTTGGTGCACTTACTTTTCTGCTTAGTATTCCTACAGCAGCGGCAATGTCTGGCCTTGTGACGGTGGCTACATACAACATTTTGCCAATTGCAGTTCTGTACTGGTTGTCCTGTGGTAGGGGCTCGTCGTTGCCTTCCTGGCTTAGGAAATTTGTTTCCATAGGTGTCCCCACTTCATTAGCCTCTGTCATGCCTAGGCATTCTAAAATGTCCTTTATCTTTTGTTTTTGATTGAGAAGGAAACTTCCATCTTTTTCTCGTTCTATTTGTATTCCAAGATAGTAAGTGATACCTCCCAAGTCTTTCACCTCTATTTCTTTGTTCAGATTCCTGACGATTTCATCACAATCTCGTTTGTTTTCATGGCATACAATCAGATCATCCACATAAGTTAGAATGTATGTCCTCCTTTTATTTCTGAACCTTGAGTATAGGCAGGGGTCAGCTTCTCCCTGTATGAACCCCTCCTTAAGGAGCAATTGATTCAATTTTTCGTTCCAGGCTTTCGCTGCTTGCTTTAAACCATAGATACTCTTTTGAAGTTTGCACACAAGTTCCTCCTTCCCAGGTTCTTTAAATCCCGGCGGCTGCTGCATGTAGATATCCTCTTTGATATCACCATGTAGGAATGCAGTCTTCACATCTAAGTGCTGCACTTCCATTTTTCTTGCAGCTGCTATGCTGAGGAGTGTTCTTATTGTGGTGTGCCTTACTACTGGAGCAAAGGTTTCGTCGTAGTCTTCGCCGTATTTTTGGGAATATCCCTTGGCCACTAATCTCGCTTTGTGGCACGTGATTTCCCCTTCTGCATTATGCTTGGTCTTGAAGACCCATTTGCATCCAATGGCCTTTTTGTTTTCAGGTAGCTTTGTGAGTGTCCATGTTTTATTTTCATTAAGAGACTCAATTTCTTCCTTGGCAGCATCTCTCCATTTGCGCGCCTCACTGGTTTGCATTTTTTGAATGTCTTGCCATGTTGAGGGCTCCTGTGGTTCCTCCACTTTTGCCGCGTAGGAGAATCTCGCTGCTGGCACTCCTTTGTTGTGTCTTTCAGAACGTCTCACTTCTGGTTCTGGTTCTGCTTCAGCTTCAGTTTCAGTATCAGCATCAGTGTTATCTTCTGGTTCCAGTTCTGGTTCTGCTTCAGTTTCAGCATCAGCATCAGTGTTGGTGTCAGTGCCCCCTTCTGGTTCAGGTTGATTGAACATGGTCAAATCAAATGAAACTTCAGCTTCCTCTTTTATCTGCAGTTCTGCAGTCTTTTTCTGTCTTGATGAACTTGGCCTCATTAGGTCTGGCATTTGATCAGTGCTTCCCTTTTCATTTTCATCAAAATAGACCACACTGCTTATCTTCACATTTCCAGTGTCAGTGTCCATTACTCTGTATCCCTTGCATCCTTGTGCATAGCCAACAAGTATCCCTTCTTCACATCTGGTGTTAAGTTTGGTCCTTTTGGCCTTTGGGATATAAGCATAGGCTTTAGAGCCAAACACTCTAATGTGCCCCACACTGGGCTTGTTCCCATGCCATAGTTCATAAGGTGTTGCTTTTGCACCTTTGGTTGGGAGCCTGTTCTGCAGGTATGTGGCAGTCATTACTGCTTCCCCCCAGTATTTGTTTGGCAGATTCGCATCCAAAAGCATACATCTCGCCATCTCTATGAGAGAGCGATTTTTTCTTTCTGCTACTCCATTTTGTTCTGGTGTATGCGGGATGGTTGTCTGGTGTTCAATTCCTTTTTGCTTCAAAAATTCTTTCATCTGTTTTGAAACATATTCACCTCCATTATCTGACCTTAGGGTCTGAGGTGATCTTCCAAATTTATTGCTGGCTCTTGCAACATATTCCTTAAATTTCTCCAGCACCTGACTTTTCTCTTTAATTAAGTAAGTGAACGTGAATTTGGAAAAGTCATCTATGAAAGTCCATGCATACTGGTTTCCTGCAATTGTTTTTGTCTTCATAGGACCACAGATATCACTATGAATGAGCTGTAGGGGGTGCTGTGTGGCTTCCTCCTTGCTCTGAGGAAGGGAGGTCCTAACTCCCTTTCCTATTACACAGCAAACACATCTCTCATCTTTAGTTGCACATGAGTTCATTTTAAAATGTTTAACTAGGTCTGGAAGTGCATGCAATACATTTGTATCATGATGGCCTAACCTCCGATGCCATTTGCTTTCACAGTTCTTGTGTCTTCAATCTCTTGCAGCATTTGCACACTCATTCTGTTGCAAGCAATCAACTTCAAGTAAGCCATTTGATTCCAGCTTTCCTCGCATAAAAACCTTCTTTTCCTTTGAAATTCTGCAATATTTCCCTTCAAAATGCACTGCAAAACTTTTCTGTACAGCATACTTGACACTTATAAAATTATGATCCATTTCTGGGACATATAAAGCTTCTTCAATGGAAATTTCACTTGCTTTCCACCTCCCAGATTGCATAGAAGTTCAGCTCTTCCTTTTCCTTGGCAATAAACTTTCTCTCCATTAGCCAATCATATAGGAGTTCTATAGGTCTTATCTAGATCAATAAATCTGTCTTTGTCCTTTATCAGATTTTTAGTTGCTCCAAAATCAATAAAGAAATCATGTGATGCAGTCTCATTTTCTTGTCCTTCCATACTTTCAAGCTAAGAGGCTCGTTTCTCAATCAAGTTAAAAGCCCCCTCATTTTTTTTTCTTTTCTCAGACATGCTGTCTTTGTTCTCTGCAGAGAAGCTGGGAACTTGCTTAACTGTTTTTTCTGCAGTTTCTTGCTTCGTGCATTGATATAAAAGATGTGTGGTTTCCCCACATTTAAAGCAATGTTTTACTTTTGCAGATCGTTGCGATTTTGCAAAAGGCTTCCTATTCTTAGCAGCCTTGCAAGCAAACTCTGAGGGGATGTCTGGCTGTGCATTAGTTTGAGCCATATTAAATTCCTCAAGTTTCTGAATAACAACATCCAAAGATAGGTTATCCTGCATTTCTATTATCTGACAGACTGTTTGAAAAGTTAGTGGTAAAGAGTTCAGCAGAAATGCCACTATCAATTCATCTGGTAATTTCAGCTTTTGATTTTCCAATCTCCTGACTAGTTCAAGCAGGCCATTAACATGAGCTGAGAAATCTCCACTCTCATCCATTCTCATATTGCAAAGTCTTTTAAGCATTTGTATTTTTGATATATTTGACTTCCCTTGATACAATCTCTGTAAAGCCTCCCACATATCCTTTGCAGTTAACTTGTCACGAATATGCACATGCAAACGCTGACTCACCGACATTGAGAGGATTGCCATGGCTTTATCATTTTTCTCATCCCAGAGTTCTTGTGCTGCTCCTGCTTCTGCAGGCCTTGTGGACTCCAGCATTTTCTTTAGGCCTAGTCCTCCAAGCGCCATCTTTGCATTGTAGCTCCAAGCTTCATAGTTTGTAGCTCCAGTGAGCTTCTCAGGAACGGAGATCTTCAGCACAGAATCCATGGTCACAGAGACTAAAATCTTTCCTTTCTTTTCTGCCTTTAAGATTAATGCTAGCACTCAATTATACTCACTCTGTGCTGCCTTTTGGGTTGCCTGGGCCCATAACCCTGTTGGAATGCAAGGACTGTGAGATCATTGCATTGATTAGCCCAATGCAGAGTTTACAGAGGAGTGTGAGTAGCTAATCATTAATAAGCAGGCAGGAAGCATACTTAAGTTTAAGTAGCTTTATTAAGAAATACATGTAGGATAGGAAAGGCCTACATCTATACTAAGTCCTAAGACTAGGTGTGTTCAGGAGGGAAGTAGGAGAAGCTCTCTGAATATCTCTCAGACACAAAGAGATAAGAAACATCCTGAGGAGAGGAGATTAACCAATCAGGTCCTAGTCAGGAGTAGAACTAAGTGGATGGGGGAAGGGTTCCCTGATCTGACTGTCTACTCCTGCTGTTTCTAGCAAACAAACAGGATAAGGTGCTTAGGGGAGATGTAACTAAGGAATGCATTTCCAACACAAACAGCCTTGATGGACTCCTCTAACAACAGAGACTGGCTGAGATAATTGGTCTTGATTGTCTACTCTGACCTGCAGGATCATATTATGGTGTATTGCCATAATCATTATTGTCAAGCAACCTAGGATCCACATTGATCTCCTCCATATTGTGGCATAATCATTCTCTATTGACCGAGCCAAAGGCCATTTTAAGACCAGCAAAGCAAATATATAGATGGGATCTGACTTTAGCTTGAACATACTTAGCAATTAGTTGATTTAAAACAAAAATATGATCTAATGTAGAAACACCTTTCTTGAAGCCAGGCTGTGTGGGCCCAATAAGGCCCCTAGAATCAATCCAAAGTTGAAATCTAACCAGAGAAATCTAGAATACAACTTACCAATTATGCTTAAAAGATTAATAGAGTGATTAGTCGCAGTGTCATTTATGTCTCCCTTCTTAAAGATGGGAACAGTATTGGTTGTGGGGAATTCGTCTGTACAGCATCGCTGGTATATGGGATCCCACAGTATAGAGCAAGTGAGACTATACAAATATCTGTGAATTATTTTTTCCTATTTGTCCACTTGGAGGCTACCCCTTAAAATGCCTCATGCTGCCGCCAAGGTTGTGTGTAAAGGAATAACCAGTTTTTATTGGTCAAAGGATGGGAAATGAATAGATCCAGCCCCAAAATTATATAGGGCCAAAGTACCACCCCAATTCTTGTATAGCATGCCAATTTGGGGTCCTTCAGTTCTGAATGATATGGAGGTGGAACAGAATGGGATTTTACGCTCAGTTTTGCACGCCCCCCAAGTACACACCAATAGCCCTTCTTAGAGCTGAAGTGGGGGGTTTGTTTGGTTGCCTATTTGGCCAAGTGTGCTATAGTAAAATTCTAGTTAAGATTTAACCTATTGTATATAGGCTCATTGTCTCAAATTCACTTGGCATGATTTCTGGCTCTTGGGATAAGAATGTTGAAGCTCTTTTGTGCTCCTTGGGGTTCTCTAAAGCCTATATCCTTACTATGCCCTACATGAAAGCTTTGGCTGAAGTTAAGTGTAGGATTAGAGACCAGAAGTTACAATCTCTCAGAGAATCTGTTTCTCAGAAAAAGGTGTCCAAATGTTATGGGGCTTTTACTATCCCAATTAATGGGGCGACCTATTTACATAATATTTCGCTATGGGGGCACAGAACAGCGTTCACCTTTGCAAGATTTAATCTGTTGCCATCAGCCATGTTAGAGGCCAGGTTTATGGATATTCCATATGAAACGAGATTCTGTCAGTTTTGCAAACAATCTGTGAATATAGAGGCAATTGAATCATTGGCCCATGTAATTTTTGACTGCTCTTTGTATACAAATCTGAGACCTTAGTTTCTGGAGCCTATTGTTTAGAAAGTCAACCCTGTAATCAACAGGATGCCTTGGTGGCCCTCTTAGATGACTCTGTGGCTGATGTCACGGTTAGGGTTTCCAAAGTTTGCTTTTTAGCCTTAAAATTAAGGAAAATAACACTGCAGACTGGAAAAACTACCGAGTAGGGGCAGTGGGATTAAGTTATGATTTTGATTGTATATTTCATGTGTAGAGTATGGGGCCATTTGGTGCTTTGGTGTAAAGATTATGTAAGGTTTAAGTGCTGTCATAAATAAATATTATTCATTAATCTAATGGCTCATCCGACTTTAGCAGGTTTCTTGCTTCTGATGTACTTGAAAAAAAACAAGTCACGCTTCAAATTCCCTCTTGGCTTGCCTTGTTAACATTTTACATCTAATTTAGCAATGCTTATGCTCTTTCCTATTTTCTTCATTAGGACTAGCTTTCCATTTTTTAAAGGCAATCTTTTTGTTTGTAAGAGCCTTCTTCACCTTGCCATTTAGCTATGGAGGCAGATGTTTCATCCTCTTGCTACCTTTAAAAAAAATAATTGTGGAGTTAATATAGTTTCACTCTATTGGGTGGAGGCCAGGGGTGGGGGAACCTCTGTTTAGGTGATGTGTAAGGTTTTCTATTTTTGTACCAGGCAGGTAACTAACTATGCACTGCAAGGTCTGCCAGCACCATAGAATTGTGGGCAGAAATGGCTGCTGCAGCTTCTGTTGTCCGAGGTTTGCATGGGTGCATGTCATGGCAAGGGGCGGGGATACTGGGAGGGGCAGGGAGTGGAGTGGGGCAGGGCCAGGGCTGAATGCCCATCTATGTGTTTGGTTCCTTGGCCTATCCTGTGGTGTGGGGAAAGTGAGATGGCTGTCCAACTGCCTGGATTCACTGGGGGGGGGGGCATGTTTCTTCTGCTCTACATACAAGTCCAGTGAGCGGCAGCTGCAGTGCCACTCCATGAGATGACCAGGGGATCCAGCTGGCCACTGTCTCATTTGTTTTCACCATTAGTAATGTTTTTTCATAGGTATGCTCTGAAAAATCTGTTGGTCCTGCAAAACAGCAGCTAAATTGGAATATCTTAGGGTGTTTTTACACGTACTTGATTTCTCCCAGACTTCAAAGTCCAGGTTCAGTGAACTTGTGCATAGGAAGTTTAGATGCTCCCCCCAACACCCAGAAGTTGTCTGGTGCTGTTAGGGCCCAGAGGGGTCTGAGGGTTGGATTTTGGGGAGGCCGTGGGCACTGCAGAGCATCCAGGTGGGGGGTGCTGAGTCGCTACGGTACTTTTGTGCGTGGTGGAGGTGGAACACAGATCAGCGGGGCGGAGTTAGGTCCTGAGGAGCCGGCACAGAAAACACCAGAAGCAGGGGCCACGCCCCCGATGTCAGGAACAGAAGCGGGAGGGAGGGATGTTGCGCTGCTTGGTGCGGCTGTGCGCCAAGTGGGGTGGGACCAGCACTATTTAGGGACGCCGCCAGTACTCACATGCTGCCGGAGAACAGCAGCGTTGTGAGACTGGCCCCTTGACTGTTTGCAAATCTGTTGGATCTAGAGAAGGTGTGCAGAGCGAGAGTGAGCGTGTGGAGCAAGAGTGTGGAGTGCGAGGGTGAGTAAAAAATGTTTGCATGAGGTGGGTTGCGTGAGGTTTCGAGAGGTGTGTGTGGAGGCTGTGCGTGGAAGCACTCCCCTTTCCTTCCTGTGACTCCCCTGTTTCCAGACCCTCCTTCCCTTCCCCCTGTGATCCCTGTGAGTGTAACCTATCCCTTGCCCATGTTCCTCAGGATATTCTCTCCCTGCCTTCCCTCACTGGTGTGCACGCAGCCCCTCCTTCTCTATAGCCTGAGGGCACTGAACACGAGAGAGTGGTGGAGGAGTTAGGGTGTGGGGTGATACTGGTGGTGGGCGTGAGTGGAAGGCTCCACTCAAGGGCTGCATAACTCTCCACCCCGGTGATGATAAGGCTCTGTCCCAGCAGGGACGTATAGGGCCAACTAATATCCTGAGGGGTTGTTAATCTGTTCCATATAAGTGGGGGCTCCAAGTGTGTATGGTATGCAGGGCTTTGGGGGTCTGGGCCTTCCTTGCTGTGTCCATGGGTTTCCCCTGTGCTTCCTCCTAACTACCCTCACAGTTTCTCCAGCACCCACCATGGACATAGCTGCACGTTTGGACGAAATGACCCAGGCTATTCAGGCCTTGGCCTTTGAAATTAAAGAAAAACAGGAACAGGGAGTGGGGGGTGATGCGGTGGTGGCGGTGGCTGCCCCACCTGTAGTTGCCCCCCCGGGGGCGGCAGCACCGCCTCTGTCAGTGCCAGAGGGTGGGGGCTTGATGGGTCGTGAGCCAAGGTATCCCCCTATTGCCAAATTGAATGGTGCTCAACGCCCGTTCCAGGGCTTTTTGGCCTTGTGTAAATTAGTTTTCCAGATGCAACCAACTTATGCGTCAGATGCTACTAAAGTTGCATTTATAATAGGGCATTTAGAAGGTATTGCCCTAAATTGGGCAACCCCCTTGCTCACTAAAGATAGCCCCCTTCTCCAGGATTTTTCAGGGTTTGTTAGAGAATTTCAATTCCTTTTTGATTACCCCAACAGGGTGAAGGACGCAGAAACCACCATTATGTCACTGAGGCAGGGAAGGGGGCCCTTACTCGAATATGTAACTCCCTACTGCTCCCAACTAGCGGTAGAGGTAAATTGTCCTGATAGCGTGTTGAAGGTACTGTTCTGTAAGGGTCTTAATGATGAAATTAAAGATCAGCTGTCCTTCACCACTATCCCCGAAAAGTGAGAGAATTGATTAATCTTGTTTGCCAAATAGACTAACGGCTCACAGAGCGACGCCGGGAAAGACACCAAGAAGGTACTCGCGCCTGGACAGTGCATCCCTTAGTGAGTAATACGGGGAAAATGGAGGCCAATAAAGCAGAGGAATCGGAGGCTATGCAGATTGGGGCATCACGAGGGCCCCTCGCCTTGCAGGAACAGAAATGGAGACGCACCGGTAGGCTCTGTTTTTATTGTGGGGGGGGGGGGCAGCTGGCCACTTCACTAGGGTCTGCCCGGCCTTACCCCCCTCAGGAAGGGAACTGGGAAATGAGAAAGACGGGGACGGGAGGGGGTGATCCCAGTAACACAAAGGGTTCCCCCATGGATGATGCCTAGATGCCTATCCCCTGAAGTCATACAGGTAGAACAAATTCAAATCCCCCTTCTGCTCACCATTGTACCTGATCAGTCCCTTGTGGTGATGGCCATTCTAGACTCTGGGGCATTATAATCTCCTAGTGCAGCGACAAAATATCCCCACTCAAACAAAGACGAGGCCTGAGACTGTTTTTGCCATAGATGGGTCCCCTTTAATGTCTGGACCCATCTCTATTTGTACACAGAAAATACATGGAACCATAGGCAACCACGGAGAAGAACCTTCCTTTGATGTAATGTGTACCCCAGCCTTTCCTGTGATACTGGGAATTCCGTGGTTGACACACCATAACCCTTGTATAGACTGGCAGCAGAAACAATTGACCTTTTCCTCCCCTTTTTGTGTACAACATTGCCTGGTTCCTGAGGAGCCAGTGGCGAAGCTGTTGGTGGTTGGAACTACGAGCCTTCCTGGCCTCGCGTCATTACCTTCTGAATATCAAGACCTACAAGAGGTATTTCGAGAACAACAAGCCCTACAATTGCCACCACATAGAAGCTATGACTGCCCCATTGGCTTGGTGCTGGGCACCTCTCCCCCATATGGTAGGATTTATGCCCTCTCGGGGCCAGAACTACAGATATTAAAAGAGTACATAGATGAAAATTTGGCCAAAGGGTTCATCCGTCCTTCTACCTCACCGGGGGGTGGGGTGGGGTGGGGTGGGGCTTTGTTCTTTGTACTAAAGAAAGATGGTGGGCTGCGACCGTGCATAGACTACCGGGGGCTGAATGCCATCACTATTAACAATAGGTATCCGTTACCCCTCATCCTGGAGTTACTAGATCACTTGCAGGGAGCGACTCTCTTTACTAAACTAGACTTACTAGGAGCCTACAATTTGCTCCATATTAGACAGGGAGATGAGTGGAAAATGGCCTTCCGCACTAGGTATGGGTATTTTGAATACCTTGTAATGCCCTATGGACTTGCCAATGCCCCTGCCACATTCCAATGCTTCATTAACAATATCTTCCGAGAAATCCTAGACCAATATATGGCTGTGTACTTAGATGATATTCTTATATACTCTCGGACTCGTGCAGAACATGTAAGGCATGTAAGTACTGTCTTACTACGATTGAATCAGCACCAGCTGTACTGTAAAATACAAAAATGCGCATTTCACCTAACAACTGTTCCCTTCCTGGGTTTTATCATTTCCCCCAAGGGGATTCAGATGGAACCTGCCAAGGTAGAGGCTATAGTACAGTGGCCCTCTCCCCAAGGGGTGAAACCCCTCCAGCGTTTTTTAGGTAGCGCAAGTTACTACCGCCAATATATTCCCAATTTTGCAGCCCCTATGACCAAGCTACTCAAAAAGGGACAAGCGTATGTCTGGGGATTGGAACAGCAAAAAGCCTTTAAACAGGTAGAGACTATTTTCTCCCAGGTTCCCATGTTGCAACATCCAGATTTTACTCTGCCTTTTGTTGTAGAAACAGATGCGTCCAGTGTGGCTATCAGAGCAGTGTTGTCTCAAATGCAAGAGAACGCCCCTACTCGTTTTCCCTGTGCGTATTATTCATGCCAATTGAGCCCCGCCAAACAAAACTACACAATCTTGGATCGGGAACTTTTGGCAATAAAGTCAACCTTCAAAGTTTGGGGACATTACCTTGAAGGAGCATAACACCCTGTACAGGTAATTACCGATCACAAAAATCTTGTGTTTCTCTAGACCGTGTGCATCATGAACGGCAGACATCCCCAGTGGGTGCTCTTCCTGGCTCGCTTCAACTTTCAGGTGATTTATCATCCCAGAAGACAAAATACGATGGCAGATGCCCTATCTCGTTGTTATGACACCAATCCTGAAGCGGCATTGCGAGGAGAGCACCTTCTAAAGCAAAAGGTGTTCGCAGCTCCAGGGATAACTGCTGCCCAGTTTAAGAGGTTGGTGGGAAAGGACCCCATCAGTAATGCCCATGTACAGGATCCCAAAGAATTACCCATGTACAAAGGTTGTTATTGTTCCCCGCGCGGCCCATCACCAGATATTATGGGCCCATCATGACTCTCTGCTAGCCGGCCATCCCAGCCAACGACAAACCCTACAGATGTTAAAACGGCACTTTTGGTGGCCGTCGATGCGGAAGGACATGGAAACCTATGTCAAAGGATGCGATGTTTGCTGTCGCACCAAGGTACCCCGCAGAAAGCCCTTGGGGTTGCTCCAATTAGCTCCCTTGCCCCAAGGACTCTGGCAGAGAGTTAACATAGACTTTATCATAGAATTGTCTGAGTCCTAGGGGTACACAACAATTCTTGTCATTATAGACCAATTTACTAAGATAGGGCATTTTATTCCCTGTAAAGGACTACCTTCAGCCCAACAAACGGCCCTTTTGTTTCTCCAATATATTGTTCGCCTACATGGGCTTCCCACTACCATTATTTCAGTTCGCGGATCACAGTTTATTGCCCGCTTTTGGCGAGCCCTCTTTGCAGCAGTAGGGGTCAAACTTGCCCCCTCTACGGCTTATCATCCCCAGACAAATGGGCAAGTCAAATGATTAATTAATTGGACCTTGGAGCAGTACCTTCGCTGCTATCTAGACTATCTACAAGATGATTGGGTTAAGTTCCTCCCCCTTGCTGAATTTGCTTATAATAACTCTCTAATGCTTCCATTGGATTCTCCCCCTTCTTTGTCTCATATGGCTTTCACCCTAGGCTAGTCTTTCCTGAGATGCCGGCTTTGGACATTCCAGCAGCGGGAGCATTGCTGTCCCGCCTGCTGCAGGCACACCACCGGACCCTGGTGGTCTTGCACCAGGCGCGACAGCGGTATAAGCGAGCGGCGGATCGTCAATGTCAAGTGGCCCCCTCTTTTCATACAGGTGACTTGGTGTGGGTGGACCGGCGTCGATACCCATCCACCCACCCTTCCTCCAAGCCAGATAATCGATTTCTGGGACCCTTTCCCATTTTGCAACAAGTCAACCCGGTCACCTACTGGGTTGCCTTACCTGCTCATGTTCACATCCATCCCATGTTCCATGTTTCCTTGTTAAAACCGTATCACCTTCCCCTGTTTCCGGGTCCTCTGTCCCCGTCTCCCCTTTGTGATGTGAACTCGACCCTTGAATTCGAGCTTAAGGCCATCCTCGATTTTCGTGTTATCAGGGGGCGCCTTTATTATTTTGTTGATTGGAAGGGCTATTCCCTGGCTGATCACGCCTGGGTGCCGGCCTCCACGGTCCGCGCCCAGCGCCTGGTCCGCCGATTCTATGCTCGCTATCTGCTTAAGCAGGGTTGGCGGACCTTGGGGGGCGGGGGACCTGTGGGTGGTGCTGTTAGGGCCTGGAGGGGTCTGAGGGTTGGATTTTGGGGAGGCCGCGGCCACCGCAGAGCATCCAGGTGGGGGGTGCTGAGTCGCTGCGGTACTGTTGTGGGTGCTGGAAGTGGAACACAGAACAGCGGGGCGGAGTTAGGTCCTGAGGAGCCGGCACGGCAAACAACACGAGCAGGGGTCATGCCCCCAATATCAGGAACAGTAGCAGGAGGGACGTTGCGCCGCTCGGCGCGACTGTGCACCAAGTGGGGTGGGGCTAGCACTGTTTAGGGATGCCGCCAGTACTCACGCGCTGCTGGAGAACAGCAATGCTGTGAGACTGGACCCTTGACTGTTTGCGAATCTGTTGGATCTAGAGAAGGCATGCAGAGCGAGAGTGAACGTCTGGAGTAAGAGTGTGGAGTGCGAGGGTGAGTAAAAGGTGTTTGCGTGAGATGGGTTGCATGAGGTTTCGAGAGGTGTGTGTGTGTGTGGAGGCTGTGCGTGGAAGCACTCCCCTTTCCTTCCTGTGACTCCCCTGTTCCCGGACCCGCCTTCCCTTCCCCCTGTGAGTGTAACTTATCTCTTGCCCATGTTCCTAGGGGTATTCTCTCCCCACCTTCCCTCACTGGTGTGCACTCAGCCCCTCCTTCTCTATAGCCTGAGGGCACTGAACACGAGAGAGTGGTGGAGGAGTTAGGGTGTGTGTGGGGTGATATTGGTGATGGCGTGAGTGGAGGGGCTCCACTCAAGGGCTGTGTACCTCTCCACCCCGGTGGTGATAAGGCTCTGTCCCAGCAGGGATGTATAGGGTCAACTAATATCCTGAGGGGTTGTTATTCCGTTCCATACGAGTGGGGCTCCAAGTGTGTATGGTCTGCAGGGCTTTCGGGGTCTGGGCCATCCTTGTTGTGTTTGTGGGTTTCCCCTGTATTTCCTCCTACCTAAACTCACAGGTGCCCAGACACACAGTGGTTGTTTGGGCAGTAAACAGTGGTACCCGGTGACTTCTGCAGGTTTTGTATTTCGGACTTGCAAGTCCTCTGCTATCGGGGACTTACAAGTCCAGATCACAAATCATGCTGAAGTTGTCGGGCGCCGCTGTAAACAGGAGGGGGCAGAGGAGCATCTAAACTCCCTGCGCATTAGTTCACTGAACCCGGACTTTGAAGCCTGCGAGAAATCAGGTGCGTGTAAAAACGCCCATTGAGATTGCCTTGCATTCTAATGAACAGCAGTGACAATATCATAGTTGGAACTGTTATGGGGCCAAATTCAGAATGGGTGAGCAAACGGGTCGTGTATTCAGAGAAATATGGAACGGCTGAGGAATGGAGTACTCATTTTTCACATAGACAAAGGGTGTGAATGTGAAATTGATGAGAGCTGAGGCACTGTCGTCAACGGCCGTGATCCCATACCCTGCAGATCACGTGTTCACACATGCTTGCGTGTGCAGTTTGCACAGAGCACAGTGTGCCCGCAATGCAGATCCACGTGGTTTGTGTGTGGCTGCACACGTGAGCACGTGATCTGTATGGCATGGGATCGAGCCCACCGGCAGAGGGCTGCACCCTAACTGTTTTTAAAGTTGCTCTGCAGTACAGGCTGTGGGCAAAAATAGTGGGCATGGGCTTTGCGTCCCCTCTACTACCTCCCTGAATCTTGGGCAAGAAAATCTATTATTATAGTTTGCTAATCTTTAGTGGTTAATGCTGTGACACAGTCTTGCCACGCTCACACTGTCTGCAGCAGGGATGGGGAACCCCTGACTCATGTCACCAGTTCCTAGTTGCTCCTTTCCAATTCCTGAATCTGGTTCATGGATCCAGTCCCTACCATCCCACCTCAAGCACTGAAGGAGTTCACTGGTGTAGAGATGAGAATATACATTTTGAGGATAGGGGATGAATCTGTGGATCTCTGTCACATCCATGGTCTGGACCCTCCTCTCTCTTCCTTTGCCTGAACATGCCCCTCTGGTTTTCCTCCCTCAACTCTCATCCATCCCACAGAGCTGTGGGCCTGGGATCATGTAGGGGACCAATTCCAGGCCAGCTGCCTACCCAGGCTGGGGTAGCAGTGGACCCACATCTGGAAACTGATGTGACATTGAGTCTCTGGCTCAGTTGAGCCATTGTGGGCCACTGCCAGCCCTTGTCATGTTTATTGTCACCCAGTGTAAACTCAGTTGCCAGAACTTTATCCTCTTTCTGTGACTGCGACCCTTCATTTCCCATTTTAAGGCCTCTCTCTCCCCAGCCTGCAAAGCTCCCTCCACATTGCCACAGAGAGATCCAATGTGAAATATAGCTGCAAGATTTGTAATAGGTGGAGAGTCACCCTTAAATGGCCATTGTGCAGATTGACCCCATGCAGTGCAAATCTCTATGGTCCTATACATTTAGGTCTTAAGCAAGGCAAATCCGTGTTCTCCCTCAACTGACTTTCATAGACTTTGGATCATGCTCTTATAATTCTCTGATGCCCTGGGAAAAAGCTGGAGATAGGGTTTTGCTAAGAAATAAATACAATTTTATACTAGTTGGAAATAATATATTATCAAAGAGCACAAAGTCAAAGTAAGGGCAATGTTTTTATGTAAGCCTCATCCTGAGAAAGGAACTACTTTTAATATAATGTGTAATAGGACATTAGAACTCCTGGCCGCAATGATTTTCTGTGGCAATGCATCTAGCAAGATTCAAAAAGGGATTAGACATTCATATGGGCAACAAAAAGATCCAGTTTTAATAGCTAATATCTAAAACAAAAATACCTAATGGTTTTAAAAAATGTTAAAGGCAGGACCATTTCCAAAACAATAAACTTTCCTCTTAAAAAACTTTTCATAAAATACATTTTACCCTAACTTAAACACCAAAAAACATGAAGATTAATTACAATCAAATTTTAAATACAAATAACAACATACATTGCAAATTTAAATGCCAAAAAGCATGGAAATTATTTACACTTTGTTATCTATACTGCATAATGTAACATAAATTAAATCAATTTATGTTTTAAATTGTTTTATATTGTATGTGTTTTTTATTGCTGGAAGCTGCCCCGAGCTGTGTTCAGGAGGGGCGGGGTATAAATTGAATAAATAAATAAATTAAATTAACACAACATATCTACTTTATTTATTACCATAATTATTTATTCTTTTTACTATTTACCACTAACTAAAGTATGACGTTGTTTCTTTACAGGTAATTCAATTATTATCAGAAGTCACCTACAGAATTTTTTCACAATACCTTAACTCTGTCCTTTTGTGCAGAATTTAATTGTGTAAGTAAGTTAATTGTAGAAAGTTGTATAAACTTTCATTGTAAGAATTTAATTGTATAAGTCCATATAATTTCTATACATGTAAAGAGCTAAGGTGGACAGTGCCAGCAGCTTGGGTCCTGTGGGATCGGGCAAGGCATAGTCAGACGCAGGGGGCCATGACAGCTGTCTGAGCTCCAACAGGTGGTAATGAGATGCCCCATGCAAACGCTGGTAGCCACGCCCCCCGAGGATGCAGCAGAAGTAGGACACAGCCAGGGCAGGGCTGCCCCTCACGAGACAGGTCTGGAAGCCGGACAAGGCACATACAGATACAGCTGACATTGTCTCAGCAGCGGACCATGGCACCTGCAACCCCCCGCAACTCTGGAATGCGCCCATCTGGAAAGGAACAGAGGCCCAACTCCTCTGCATGGATCCGGCACTCGCAAGCACTAGCCACATATCCAAAGCAGCGAAGGCCCGAGCTCAGACACCGATAGGCATCCTGGAGGGTAGCTGGGGAGCTCAGGAACATTTGAATGGGCTGCGAGTGCCACAGATCAGCTAGAGCCATGGTCTCACTGTAGGTCCAGCAATGCTGACCGGCTGCTGAACCGCTGAGTGGGAGCTCCGAAGCAGCAGTATCGGCCATGGTGCAGCCGGCAGAGGGTCTGATAATCAAGGAAAGAGGGGCCTCACAAACCACAGTAGGCAGAGGAGGCAACCAAGGGAGCTCCCAGGACACACAATAAGGTTACAGGCAACACAATGGGATGGCTAGGAAGTGAGGTGTGGGCAGCGGAAACAGCACAGCTGTAGGAACAGAATCCTGGGGACGGCCTACACACAGACAGCTGTGTTGAGCAGGCAACGTACATTCACCCACACAATGCCCTAACTGAGACACCTACATGCCCGAACCACAGCCTCCCCCCTGCACTCGAGCAATGAACACCACAATACCTGCCAGCGGCTGGTACCAGGGGACCCAGGAAATACAGGTGCAGCCCCCCAGTACGATTGAGCAGCCTGTGCCACCCAGATCACCCGTTAATGCAGAGTCCACTACCAATTGGTGATGCACCAAGGTGCAGGCCCCAGCGGACAGCTGCTGGTGTGTGGGCATGTTCTGGCCATGGGGCCCTCATAGTGTGCTGGAACCCACAGCACAACGGCAGGAGTGACCCTCTGAGCAGTGTGCCCAACCACACCCAATGCTCTAGGGGCACTTACCTGCACAGCTCCTCGCTAGTACCAGCCATGGATGCCAACCAGTGGGGTGCCCGTTGGCTCTTACTGGAGGTCATAGCTGAGTGGAACCGCCAGCACACCAAGCTCCTGCGGGTCACCACAGATCTGCTCCAACTGTATGCAGTGGTCCGGGACTGCTTGGCCCGGCTCGCTGCAACCAGCCTGCTCGCCCACCACAGGCGCTGTTGCATCCAGGCCGTGCACACGGCATGCAGGTTGTCCAGAGTTTACCACAGGGCCATGCTGATTGCACACACCCATCCAGCTGCACTCAGGCAAGCAGCTCTTCACCACTACTGGAGGAGGGCGGCCCTCCTTAGTGCAGTCATCCTCGTGATGCCCACTCAAAGGCATGTCTGGGCCGTGCACAGGGCCCAGCAATGGTGGGAGGGGGCCCTGACAAGATGGGACGATGCTGCTTGGAGGATCCACTTCAGGATGGATCGGCGTACCCTCTGGTGCCTAGCAGAGCTCCTGCAGCCCTGGCTGGAGTGACAGCACACCCCCATACGGTCCCCTATACCTGTTGTGCAGTGGGTGCCCATAGCAGTCTGGGCCCTGGCCACCCCAGATTCCTGCCGTTCCATGGCACAACTCTTGGGTGTGGGCCTGACAACCATCACCTGCATCATTCGCGACTTCTGTGAAGATGTGGAGGTAGTCCTCATCGACCGCGTGATCCAGCTCGTGGATCAGGAGACTGTGATGGCCTGCTTCGAGGCTTCTGGGTTCCCGAACTGCCTGGGCGCTATCGATGGCACCCATGTCGGGATCCTCTGTCCCCCACATGATGATGCAGCTGAGTATATCAACAGGCACGGATACAATTCACTGCAGCTGCAGGCCATTGTGGATCACCGGGGCTGGTTCACTGATATCTTCACTGGCCACTCCAGCCACATCCATGATGCCCAGATCCTCGCCATCTCCCCACTCTTCGCACGGATGTACAGGGGGGACTATGCTAACATGTGGATGACCCGGATTGAGGAGGTGTTGATGCCTCCCTGAATAATTGGGGACCCAGTCTATTCACTGCTCCGATGGCTCATGAAGACCCATCCAGTGGCCAGGAACCAAATGGAATCCCTGTACAACATCCGGCTGTACACATCGAGTACTATGGTCGAGAGGACCTTCGGTGCCCTCAAGCAGAGATGGAGGTGCCTTGCCAGGCACCTGGACTACTTGGTGGAGACCTCCGCCTCATCATTGGTGCCTGCTGCGTGTTGCACAATATCTGCGAGACCGATGGGGCAGCTCTGGGGTATCCCATGCCATAGCTGCCAGTTGGCCTGGTCTCGCTGTATGTGAACGAGGCAAACCCCAGGGAGTACCGTTATGCTAAGTGGATCAGAGCAGCACTTACTAGGCACATATCACGGGTGCCCCTGCCCTGAGGCTACCGGGGTGCCGCAGAGGAGTGTGGCCTGTGATCCCAGTAGTCCCCGGTGCCAGAGAGCTGTAGTCCCATACCATGTCCTGTGGGTGTTCCCTCCCCTCTGGGTCCCATGAGGTGTTTGCCTGATTGCCCTGGGGTGCGTGGTGAGGTACCCCTGGCATAGCCGTGCCCACCAGGCCCATAGCCTGGCCCACTACACGCAGGGTCCCTGCACAGCTTACCTAAGAATGACAGACATGCTAGTTATAGTGTATAACAGTGGTTTAGTTTATTTACAGTGCCCTCCATGCCCTACTTCCCCCCTCCCCTTCTCCCCTATCTGTCCTGTTTCCTGGGCTGGTTTCTCCATCGCCTGGTAGGTGCCTCTGTGGCCTGTGAGCCACCCTCGCCTGCGCTGGCATCCCCCTCCATCAGTTCCTGGCTTGGGCCCAGGTCCTGGCTGCCCTCTGTGGCCGGTGTTGGGGACTGGATTAGGGCCAGTGATGCCTGCTGATGCCACACCTGCCTGGGCGGCTGCTGCCATCATATCCCCTCTGGGACGGGCAGTTGCATTCATGGGCCCTGTGGTCGGGGCTGCAGCAGGTGCTGTGGGATGGGTGCTGGTGGTGGGATGAGTGGTGGGTGTGGGGCTGCAGCCGGTATGGTGCCCAGGGGTGCCACTGCCATTATGTACATGCTCATGGTTCCCGCATGGAGCAGCAGCTAGGTGCTGATTTCGAGCGATTGATCCAGTTTCTTGGAATGCTCGGTGCCCATGCGGTTGATGGTAGCTGTCAGCTCTCAAATGCCTCCATTTGCCAGGTGTAGTCCCGTATCTCCAGCTGCCTCTCCTTCCATATCTCAGCCACCAGGTGCCTGTCCTGTCCCTCCACCTGCTGCACGGCTCTGTCAGTTGCCGCCTCCATCCTGTCTATGGATGCAATCATCACCTCCCCCTGCTCCGTGCTCGTATGCAGGATCTCCTCTGTGAGGTCCTCCCGCCAGCGCTGTACACGTGCCCTGTATTCATGTATCCACTGGGCCGGTGGCATGGGTCCCTCTCATGCCTGGCCTGGCTGCGCGGGCTGTGGGATAGAGGTTAGGTATGCTTGGCTGGGCATCCATTAGCTGCATGTGTACCTCCCAATATCAGTGCTGGGAGGGGGGCTGGGATCTCTGTCCGTCCGTCCCCTCTTCCCTTGGGTGGTCGGGTCCCCTTCCCTCCCCCATGTAGCTGTGCCCTGCAACCCCACCCTTGTTCCCTCGTGGGAACCCTTGGTGCCCCTTCCGCCAGCTGTGCTTTCCTGAGGTCCCCGGGTGCCATGTGTGCATGTCCATCCGCTTCCCCTTGTGCCACTGCCCTCTGTTGACCTGTTGGTGAGCCCCTCCCCCCACCCACTCACCTTGCTGCTCCCACTGCTCCTCCTCAGCCTCGTCCTCCTGTGGCTCTGGTACTGCTTCTGTGTGGGAACGGGCGTGGTGCTGTTATATTGGGGTGCGTGTGTCCCGTCCTCCGTGTCCCTCCCACACCCCTTTCCAGCACCCAGTGGGCCCCGTCCCTTCTGCTTACCTTCCTCCATGTGTTCCTCTGCTCCCGGTGCACCTTCGCACTCTGTTACCTCCATGCCTGCGGTAAGGGAGGGTGGTGGTGTGTTAGTTCAGTTTGTGGCATTGGAGAGTTTTGGATTGCCATAAGGGGGAACAGGTGAGAACGAGGGAGGCCCGCAAGGAGGAGGTTGCAGTAATCGAGGCAAGAGATAACCATGGCATGAACAAGGGTTTTGGCTGAGGAGGTAGAGAGAAAGGGGCGGATCCAAACAATGTTATGGAGGGCAAATCGGCAGGATTTGGCAACAGAGTCAATGGAAGGTTTAAAAGAGAGGTGCGTGTCAAAGATGAAGCCCAAGCTACGGGCTTGGAGAACAGGATGGATGGTGACTCCATCGATGCAGATGGGCAGGTTAGAGGGAGAGGAAGAGGAGGGAGGAAAAATTAGGAGTTCGGTCTCGGCCATGTTGAGCTTGAGTTGACGTCGGGACATCCAGG
>QEPC01008061.1:855147-882868 GCA_003113815.1 Sphenodon punctatus | reverse complement strand
AGCAAGGAGTTCCCAGGGTTAACATCGGATGGAAGAAAACACAGTCTACATGCACATCAAGCTTAAAATAAATAATTTATGAACCTGAAACACAGAGAAACACTGGCAAAATTCAGCAGCAAGGAGTTCCCAGGGTTAACATCGGATGGAAGAAAACACAGTCTACATGCACATCAAGCTTAAAAAAAAAGTATAAACCCAAAACACAGGGAAACACCCAAAACACTGGCATAACACTGGCATAACACCCAAAACACTGGCATAACCCAGGAGCAAGGAGTTCCCAGGGTTAACATCAGATGGAAGAAAAAACAGTCTACATGCACATCAAGCTTAAAAAATAATAATTTATAAATCCAAAACACAGGGACCCATCCTTGTAAAGCACCCCAGACCCCCAGCCTCTGCTCCCTGAGTTCCCCCCATATTTACTCACCCCCCTTCCCCAGTGTCTCATCTCCCCAGGCTGAGGGCCTGGGATGGAAGGGTGTGTGTGTGTGCGAGACTGGGGGATGGGGGTGTGCACCCACCCTCCCTCCATTCCCCAATCTCACACACCCTCCCCCCTTCCATCCCAGGCCCCCAGCCTCTGCTCCCCAAGTCCCCCCCGCTGCTCACCCCCTTCCCCAGTGCCACTGGGGAAGGGGGGGTGAGCAGCAGGGGGGACTCGGGGAGCAGTGCCTCTCTGCTCTCCGAAACACACCCCCAGCACATTTACTCACCGTCATCGTCAGGTTGGGGACTGGCATGGCACCACTCCAGGCAGGCAGGCAGTTCAATGGAGGTGCTTGGCGGTGAGATGGGCTGCCGCGTGCATGCTGAGTCAGTTCAAGCATGCACGCTGTAGCCCATTTCACCGCCAAAGAGCCTCCACTAAATGCCCAGGTGAGGCTTTGCATTGAGCCCATAGGGCTCAATGCAAAGCTGCCACCAGGGAAATTTTATTTCCCTACTGGCACACTTGGACTGAACGCTGAGCCACCTGGCTCGCGTTCAGCCTGTTTGTCCCTTCTGGGGCTTCAGACTCTGGAGTCCCAGAAGGAGTCCAGGCAGAGGCGCTAGAGCGCTCACTGACTGAGCGCTCTCTGCCTCTCCAGCGGCTGAGTGAAATTGACATCGGAGCGCCGCGCTGCTCTGACTGCAGCAGTTAGAGCAACGCGGTTCTGATGTGCCGCCGGCAGCAGAGACAAAGCGCTCAGTCAGTGAGCGCTCTGTCAGTGCAGCACCAGGGGGACGGGGGAGAGAGGGGGTAGGGCACTGCCCCAGGCACCCCCATGCTACAGCCGCCACTGTGGAAATTCAAGGCTGACCTGAGCTTGTCTGTTCTCTGCTATCCTGTGTCACAAAGGGAGTTTCTGAAGCTTTCTGTGAGGATGTCAGTTGATCATAGTCTTTAGAGGACTGATAGTTTTTTCTTTTTATTAAAACCTCGTTTATTTCCTCTAAATCCACCTCTGGAATTAAAATCTTCCTTCGATTTATCAAAGTCTCCATGGGGAAACTGTGATCCTTTCCTTAAGTCATATGTAGCTGCACTTTCTGGATTTTCAGAATCCTGGACTTTCTGAGCTTGGAGCTGCTTTCTATTTCCTGAAAACAGCCCTGAGCTCTTTTCAGGAGGGGCGGGGTATAAATCCAGAAAATAAATAAATAAATAAAAATATTTGAGCCTTGGTTCTTCCCTCGTTTGCCTCTATAATTTGGCTGAGAATTCTGGGGAACAATTTTTTTCTAGAATTAGTATTTGAGGGAAATTTCTTAGGTTTAGAACCTTCCTGTTCAAGATTCTTCCTATTTGGATTATCTCCCAAATAATCTCTCCCCAGAGTCTTATAAATATTCTGTAAAATTTTTGGGAAGGACCTTATTTTTTCCTGCTCAGTAATCAGCAAATCTAATTTAGACTGAATGGCAGCTTTCAATACATCACCTTTACAGAGGGTTTTAACGATTCCCCATATCAAATCATGATTAGAGAGAAATTTCATTCCAACCCCATAGGTCCATGCAATGCCTTGCTCTTGAGTTATCTTTCTTAGAATTTCATTTAAGTCAGCTATGCCCACTTGGCCATGAGTTTTTACATATAAATTAGCCAATACACTTTCCCAATCATTACACTCCTGCTCCATCAAAGAAACAGATGCTGGGACTAGAGAATTGCATAACCTCATCTTCTGCAATGGTGATGCTGTGGAAGTGACAGCTTCTAAAGCAGATAAATGGGATTCAAACCACATAGGAATTTCTTTAAAATCCTTGGGAGTGGGCCCTATATTACAGCCCTTATATTTGTCATATTTAAGACAGAAATTTCAGCTGGGTGTGCTCCTGGCACAACAGGTTGTCTTCCAACATTACTTCTTGCAAATTCTCTCAGATGTAAATATTCTCTCCTTAATAGAGTGTACCCCTGTTCCCACTGGGCTGCATTAAAGCCACGCAATTCCTCAGTGGTAGCTGGAGTATAATTATATCCACTTCCAGAAATGTAATCAGCATTACCTATAGAAATAGGTCCATGCCTTCTTATATTTCTGGGAATTTCAACTACTATTCCTGCCGTTAGGTTAAAATCTTGCCTATGGATAGGTAACATTGCTAATGGATTAAAAACTACATCTCTTGGTCTCATAGAAACTATTACACCTGCATCATTTGCTTCAAAAGAAACAATTAGAAAGCTGTGTCTAATTCCCCATTCTCCATTTCTTATTTCTAAACAATAATAATCTCCATCTCTGACTGTTACATTTTGCAGATTAGCAACTCATAGTGCATAAGTCACTTGGTTTAATTGAATGGCCATGATATAAAATGCACAAAATCTTTTTCTTTTAGTTAAGCTTAACAAACTTAAATATATTGAGAGGACAAAAGTAGTTAACGGTCTGGTGAACGCCCCGGTGTACTTAATTATATATTCTTATGTCTTGAGCCCCACATTGGGTGCCAATTGTCGCATTGTGCCTCGGTTTCCCCAAAAGGAATTTGCGCTTAGTGGTCCAGGCCTCACATGATCTGGTCTGGATATAGGGTGCTCTTTTCCAATATGTGGAATTCAAGTTTACACTTTGCTAATAAGCCAGCCAGCTCAGCAAAGTATTGTAAAGACCAATTCATTTATATAAATGAAGCTATGAGACTTATGAATATTAAAAAATATGAAGCAATAGTTTACTTAAGTTCAAATAAAGACATAGTACAAAAGAAACAGTGTCAGTTAAAAGTACATGATTTAGAAAGACATTTCTGTTCAGAGAACAGCTCTGTACAAATGCAAAGATCTTAACATCTATAAGATATAACATATGCTCTAAGTATTATTGCTATGGTTGACTCAATGTATCATATTAATATACATTCATATTACCCAGTCCTTGCCCGATTCTGCCAGATGGAAGATGAGAAAAGCTTCAGGAAAGGAAGCTTTCTGAAAAATCCATCTTTCCACTCTCTTCTTATAGAATGAAAGATGCTTGGAGGTCAGCTAAAAATGACGTCAGGTTAAGACTGCTGACAGGGAGATTTTTTTCTCAAAATACATAGTAAGAAGCCCGTTGATACATACTAAAACAGGTTGCTATCATAAGATAGGATTAACAATGAATAAACGCCAAACAAACAAGGCCTTTTCCTGCCCTGCCTGAGAGTCACGTATCTTGAGACTAGTCAAGAGAAGCTGTTAATTTCATTAAGAGATAGATTTGATTATATCGTCTATTCCAGTATACAGGCTGTTTTTCCAGTATCTGGTCAAGAGTTCAGTAGAAACATCACTATAGGACAGCTCTTTTAAGAAGTCATCATACAGAGAGGCTAATTCTGATTTCCAATATATTGAAACACAGATGGTCAAACATATATGCCTATATACAAGATACATGACAGGTTCCCTGCCTGTTGGTCCCTCCCTCCTCCCACGGCTGTGTCTGTGCTGGCCCCTGTGCCTTCCACACCCTGTACGTACCTTCGATGTCTGTCTCCTAGTCCTCCGTGGCCGCCTGCTCTATGGGTCACTGCTCTGAGTGCTCCCTTAGTGTCCACTGGCTCATGGTCACCAGTGTGTCATCATCGCCCGGACATGGGCTGTGGGTTCCCCGTGCCTGTCCATGACGGGGGCCTGCTTCTCCAAGAGGTCCCGGGCTGTTTATCTTGGGGTGGGGGGCAGTGGTGTGTGTGGGTGCTGCCATGGGTGATGGTACCTCCTCCCTTGTCCAGCCCTGCACCACGGCACTCCCTACCTGCCTGGCGGCCATGATGGAAACCCTTCATATGCAGAATCCAGTCATGGGTATCGTAATAGGACGTGGTCCTAACTGCATGATCAGGCCTCTGGTAGTTGTCCTTAATGTTCTTGTAGCCCCTCTTTAGCTCCTTGGACTTGGACCTGCATTGTGCTGCAAACCTGTGGTATCCTGTCTCTTCCATCTCCTGGACTATCTGGTTGAACACATGCTTGTTGTACTTGTTGACCACAAGTTCAATCTGGTTTTCAGGGGGCCCCCAGATCTTTATGAAGTCCTGTGTCTCCTTGAATCCCCACTGTCCCCCTCTCTGGTACCTCCGTTTCCCTGATGGCCCCTCCGCTTCTGGTGCCGCCTCCTCCCTGCTGGTGTCCTGTGGGGATTCCAGCCCTTGGGCTCTTTTACTGGTCTGTTGGGTGGACATGGGGGGTTGGATGCTGTCATTATCTGTTCTGGACCCCACCTCCTGCCGTCCCTCCATGGCTGTCTGCTGCCCTTGCACACACACCCCGGCCGTCCCCCCACCCATTGTGGTATCCTTACCCATTTGCGGGGGGCCTCCGTCCCCTGTTGGGTGTCCCCTGTGGGTCCTGTAGGTGCTTCTGCTGCTCTTCCTCATGCTCCATAGCCGTGTCATCTCTCTTCCTGTTCTCCATTGTCTTGCCTACACATTCCCCTGCTGCTGTGTGCCCTTTAAATATCCCTCCTTGTTCCATTTGTTGGTCGTTACCTGGCAGTGACGCTGCATGCATTCACCATGGCTGGGAATCGTTCTGTTTGATCCCACCTGGCAGTTGCTGTTCAAATATTACTTTTGGCCATTTCCTGGTGGGAATTGCATTGACCACGGTTCTGGACCTGGTCCCATCCCAAGCTCCATAACCGTGGTTGGCTTTGGTCCCTATTGGTGATTGACTGGGGTGAACATCTGGCTGCCGCTGAACAGATGTTCAGGGCTCTTTGGCCACGTTGGGGGTTGTGTGTGGTTCAGTGTGATTGACTGTGATCTCGTAACGTCTGAAATTACCCATTAATGTAATATACATACTTAGTTCCTTACCATACATACTTACTCTTATTATTTGTTATTAACTAAACTATTACATTATTTCTTTAATTATAATTTTTATTGTCATAATTTTCGATGAACAATTTTTTCAAACTGCCTTAACTCTTTCGTTTACATGTATAAAAACTGTATACACGTTATACAATGAATGACTGACAATGTCAGTGTAGACAACTTTATACAATCAGTTGCACACAATGCAATTCTGCTACCAGAGAGAGGGGAAATCCTGGAGATCGGTATCCTGTTAGACTTTTCAGCAGGCTTTGACACAGTGAATCACGATGTTTTGTTGAGGTGACCGCTAGGCTTGGCAGGAGTGTACGGGGTCATTCTTGAGTGGTTCTGTTGTGTCCTGTTGGGAAGGTCCCAGTGGGTGGTGATGGGTGATTGCTTGTTGTCCCCCTGGGACTTCCCATGTGGGGTCCCGCAGGGTTTCATTGTGTCTCTCCTCCTGTTCAATGTGTATCTAAGGCCACTAGCTGAGATCGTATGTAGATTTAGGGTGCGGTGCCATCAGTATGTTGATGGCACCCAGCTCTGTCTGTCTCTTTCATCTGACCCAGGTCCTGCAGTCTCAGTGCTTACACAGTACTTGGCTGCCATTGGGGACTGCATGCATCTCAGCCAATTGAAGCTGAATCCAGACAAGACTGAAATAATGATGGTTGGCTGGCCCTCAGGTTCACAGCCTTGGGGTGCCCTTGGATCCCTTGCTGTGTCTGGAACATCAGGTGGCAGCAGTGGCCAGGAGTGTCACCAAGTCCATCTGGTGAGGAGGCTGCAACTGTTTCTATCTGATTTAGACCTGGCCACTGTCATCCATGCTTTTGTAAGCTTGAGGGTAAACTACTGCAATGCACTCTATGTGGGGCTGCCCTTGGGGACTGTTTGGACACTGCAGCTGGTGCAGAACGCAGCGGTTGCCTTCTGATGGGGGTTGGCTCCTAGGAACACGTTACACCAGTGCTCCAAAGTCTGCACTGGCTGCCAGTAGTGTTTCAGGCACAATTCAAGATTTTATTTTATTTATTTAATTATATTTATATGCCACCACCCATGCCTACGGCATCTCGGGGCAGCTTCCAACATAATATAAAACAATTTTTAAACATAAACAAATCTATAATATCATAATTAAAACAAATTTAAAACACCCCCCACAAAAATTAACCCACCCCACCACCCTCTCCTCCGAAGGCCTGGACGAACAGCCAAGTCTTACAGATACGTCGAAAGGCCAACAGGCCCGGGGCCAGGCGAGCCTAAGATGCTGGATTTAAAAACCTTAGTGCCTTTTTAAATGACCAGAATTTCTCCTGCAGTTTAAAGTTTCAGCGCTGGGAAACCCCTGCAGGGGGACTTTAGACATGCCTCAGTAAACCAGACGTCACCTGGGTTCCATTAGAAACAGTAGCGCCATGTTACTCCCAGGTGTTTTGAGACATGCCATAGATAAGACCTTGATTATCGGGGTCTTATCTATGGTGCATCTCAAAAGACCTGGGAGCGTAGCATGTCTAAAAGCGGTCTAGGGTTCAATTCCATGCTCTTTCAAGCTCTGGGCTAGAGCTGAAATGAATATGAAATGTCATATTCTCAAATATGATTATCATTTATGAATACACAGCAGAATATTTGCAAAATATTCTTGGGTCAGAGCAAATATCCATGTGCCAAAGCAGATGTTCTTGTATTTGTTTGTACCTTCTAGTTATACCTAGTATATAATTTTTTTTATTCATTCAATTTCTACTACACCCTTCCCATGAAGGCTCAGGGCGGCTCATAACAGCCACCTGCACAGCTGAGCCAGGATTGGCTCAGCTGTGTAGGCAGCTGCGGCGGCCAGCTTCCCTGTGTGCACCCTAGGCATGTGCACACCAACCCCCCCACTACATTTGCTCTCTGCGCATGCACAGAGAAAAAATATGGTGGTGGCCGGTGTGTGTGTGTCTAAGGTGTGCACAGCAAAGCCGGTGACTGCCCTGCCTACTCCCCGCTCACTCCCCGCCCTGCCCCCACCCTGCTCCCAACCTGCTTGCCTGCCTGCCTCCAGCCTCCAGCCATCCGAGACTCCACCCCACCCCAACCAGACAGGGGCCATGGGTGGTACCAGCAGTGCCAGGCTGGGTTTCTGGGCAGCAACTGAAGATACCTCCTGGTTTGGGTGAGTAGGATTTAAAAAAAATTATTATTTTATGTTTTTCTATTGATTTTAGTTTGTTTTTCATTTTCTCTCCCTCCCTCCCCCGGGGGAGTCTGTCATGGCTTGGAGAGGGGTGTAGCCTGTGGGAGTGGCCAGGGGATTGGCTTTGGGGGTGTGGCTTCAGGGGGCATCAGTTTCAGAAGTGCCTAGGGCTGCAAAAATCCTAAATCCAGCCCTGTACCATGCAGTAGTCATTAAAAAAGGCAAATGCTAGGAGTAGGCATTATTGCGAAAGGAATAGAAAATAAAAGGGAAAGTATCCTAATGTTGCTATATAAATCTTTGATATGACCCCACCTTGAATATTGTGTGCAGTTCTGGTTGCCACATCTCATGAAAGATATAATAGAGCTGGAAAAGGTTCAGAGAAGGGCAATAAGGATAATAGAAGGGACTGAATTCCAGATGAGGAGAGGCTCAACAGGTTAGGGCTGTTTAGCTTGAAGAACAGGTGATTAAGGGGGGATATGAATGTGATAGAAGTTTATAAAATCATGAGTGGCATGTAGAAACTAAATAGGGAACTGTTGTTTGTCCTTTCATAAGAGAACAAGGGGACACTTTCTGAAGTTAAATGGCAGCAGATTTAAAACAAAGAAAAGAAGTACTTTTTCATGCAGTGGAAAATACAGTTGTGGAATTCATTGCCAGAGGAAGCTGTGAAAGATAGCTTCAAATGGAAATTAGATAAATTCTTAGAGGATCAAACCATGAATGCCTACTAGTTGGGGTGTAAACCCCTGAGTACCAGTAGTTGGGAGTGGTTAGCAGAAGATGGGTGACACCTTCATGACCTGTACATGTACTTTTCTTGAGCTACTGGAGCTGACCACGGTTGGAAACAGGATGCTGGGCTAGATGGACCACTGGTCTGACCTGATATGGCACTTCAAATGTTCTTATGTTCTTATTTTCAGAAACCTATAATTCCTGAGTGTGCAAGTGTCAAGATAGTAGCTTTCCAGGATTGTGGGAATTCAATATGCCAGTTAGTTAATGAGAAGCTTATTACAAGCATATGCTTTTATATTAGATAGATATCAGAGGAAGTCCCTATTTCTGCTCAAAGAGAACATTAATTTATTATTGTTTTAATGCTCCCCCTACATGTCTGAAGTTTTGTCAGTTGTATGCAATTTGTCTGACCTGGATTGCAAGCTTCTTGGAACAGAGACCTGGTTTCCACAGAATCCTGGATCTACTGAAGTCAGTCAGAGTTTTCCGATTGATTTCAGTGGAACTAGGATTTCACCTCTTGCTTCTTTATGTGTTTTGTAAAGAACAATGAATACCTATGGGCCCTCTTTACACGGACAGTGGGGGGGATGGGTGTTTTGGCACGGTTAGTGGAGGTGGGTTTTTACACGGACACACACCCACCTCCACCCATCTCCACCCACCTCTACCCATGGGGTTTCCTCTGGTTTTCCAGAGGACTCTGTGTGTGGAGGTGGGTGGAGATGGGTGGGTCATGGGTGGAGGTGGGTGTTGCGCGGGAACGCGCACGCATCCCCACCCATCCTGCTTGGTTCACACGGGCGAACATCGAGCCGACACCCATCCCTCCACCCACCACCTGCCGATTACACAGACGCCCCCCCTGCGCACCCTCCTGAACACTAAGCGATGGGGAGGAGCCGTCCATGTAAAAATGGCAATTTTTTAAAAAACGAATTCAAATGCTGGCCAATAAGGCGTTTCCAATGTCTTGTCCATAAGCCGTTACTAGCAAACGTAATACCCAGATAATCATAAGAATCTGTCTGGGAAAATTATCTCTCCCCTATCTTCCAAATGTATCTCTGTTTTCTAGACCCAAGCACCAATATTTGAGATTTAGAAAAACGTATATGCAGATCATTCCTAGTACAGAATTCCATCAGCTTACATAGCTGATTTTGTAACCCTCCCCGAGTTTGGGACAGTAACACAACATCGTCAGCATAAATTAATGCTGGCACGACTCGCTACATAACCTTAGGAAAATGGCCATTGGAGCTCAATAAGGCAGGGATCAGATCACTCATAAACAAATTAAATAATAGGGGGGCTAAAATGCAGCCCTGCCTTACTCCTTTTGAAACTGGCATGGGCTTTGAAAGCACCCCTCTCATTCCCATCCTAATCCTAATAACATTTCTGGAATGGATTTGGATCAATAAATCTAAAAGATTCCTATTGATTCCAAACTGTAATAGCTTCCCCACAATTTAGCCCTTGGGATTGAGTCAAAAGCCTTCTTTAGATCTATGAAGGCCAAAAAAAGCTTCCCAGACCTAATGCGTGTGTATTTTATTATAATATGGGAGAGAATGAAACAATTACTCATTGTCGATCTATGCTTGCGAAAGCCGTTTTTTTCATCCTGAATCAAATTCTATCCATAGGCCCAACTTTCTAGGTGTCCAAGTAGGAACTTGGCATACATCTTTCCCAATATTGGAAGAAGGCTTATAGGTCAATAGCATGATGGATTCTTAATACAGCCCTTCTTAAATATTGGGATTAAAATGCTTTGCCCTCAAACACTCAGGACCTTCTTGGTTTTATTAATCAGCAGAAAGTAATTGGCCTATAATGGTGCCCACCACCCTAGGCTAACCTGTAAGGCCTCCCCGATCATATAATCATGACCAGGCACTTTATTGCGCTTCAGGGAGGCTATAGCTTCCACTATCTCTCTATCACTAACATAAGGATCGAAGTCAGAGCAGAGCAGAGCAGAGTCAGAGCAGTTGGTATCTTGGTCCGACTCAATAGGGGGGTGCGCGTCACCCAGAACATCCGCATTGCCCTTTGAATTATAAAGATCCTTTAAAAAGGTTACCCAAGCATCCTCCGTTATCGGGGGAGCTGTACAGCATGTTGAGGGATTTGTCCTACCCGTAACTATTTGTCAGAACTGCCTAGAGTCTTTCGTTACAACAGCCGATTCTAGATTAGCCCAGGTCAAAGAGGCCTGCTGGGATTTTTTCTCAAGAATTAGTTTCTTATAATTACTTCTTGTTTCCAGAAACCTGAGCCGAACTTCTTCGGTGTCCCCTCTAACCCAGTTATTCTTTGGACAAACGAGTTTCCTCTTAGTAACTCTACACTCTTTATCAAACCATTTATTTGGTTGATGTCACTTAACGGTAACTTCCATCGACTAAATTTCTACTCCCAGTGTATCTATAATTGAGTCAAGGGCCCTATGAAGCTGAACTTTATCCTCAGCTCTGCCCTCAACAATATTCTCCCTGAGAGTAAGAATTTGCTGGCTCCATAGCAGATCAAATGTTGCGGCAAGTTGATGGGTTGTCCATTTAGCATGAATTCTCTCAAGTTTACCTCTCTCATCTGCTAAAGAGGCACTTGATACATGAACACCAGGTAGCCTAAGTACAACACTCAACACTGAATGATCACTTTCTGGGCGCGGTATAATCCGAAAGGACTCAAAAAGGTCCCACTGCCTGGTCTGGGTAAATTAACATATAATCTATGACACTTCTTCCCAAAGAGCTAATGAAGGTATATTCCGCTTCTTGGTCTTCCCCTCTACCATTTAATACCAACAACTCACAGGTTAAAAGGAAGTCCAGCATATATTCACCTAATTCGTTCTTGACCTTAGCTTTACTCTTCCTATTGGGATTCTCAATACACTTGAAACCGTGGGGATGGGGCATACAGACCCCGCTGTACCAATTCTGGCATTCCAGTCTCCTGCTACAAGAAACATTGCTCTAGGATAATGTCTAACCAAATGCCCCATTAACACTTCCAACTCCTGCCATATATCTGTGCAAAGAAGAGCAAGGGGGAATATATACATTGAGTAATAAAATCTGATGACCATCGATAGGTTCCCACAACAAGAGCTGAAGCTCCTGTCTATCGGTGCTTAGTATCTGACAGCTATTCATATGGCTATTAGAAATTAGAATAGCAAGGCCTCCTGATACTCGGTCTCTAACCTTATTACTATGCCCAGGTTGCGAATAGGAAAACATCGTCCTTACGGAGCCATGTTTCCTGGGGGAAGCATACATTGAATACGGTCACCTGGGATAGTAATTAATAATTCCTGTACTGAATGCATATGATAAATTATTAGATCATCACCATTGTAAATTGTTTTATGTATCAATTAAGCTGAAAATCTGTAAAGGTTTATATCCCCACTCATACATATTTATTAGAAATTATGATGCTATTGATATTATTTTATGTTCCTTGAGGACTGAAATCACCCCCTTTTATCAGACTGAACGCTGAAGATTGGTTTCTGTGGTTCTCAAAACCAGATTGTATGAGAGAGCATCTGTTTTTTATTTGGATATGTATCTTTCCTATATTCGATCTATTATTGATGAATATCTTATGTGATGTATTGTGCTAGACCGTTTCAGTCTAAGAAAATAGAAATCATTTCCCACAATTTTTTTAGTGGAGGATGTTGTTTTGCACAACATTGTGTTACTATATTTTGTTTTCAAAGGCAAACCTAATTAAGGAAGAGAAGGAAGGGAGTTTGTTTAATGAGACGCAATCTGTGAGTGTTTTGAATCGCTAAACCACACAAAAGTACATCCTACTTTTTACTGAAAATGTCCGTGGTTTAGCTACATTTCCTGAAACATGGTTAAATATGTAAAGTCTGCCTAGGATAACTATTTATTTACCTAGATTGACAGCGATCAGGGTAAAAAGCACTCAAGATAAGTGGCTCTTTAGCCAACTTTAATTTGTTGATGGATGGATTGATGGAAAGATGGTCAAAAAGATGACAACATAACTCCCTGTAATGGAGATAGCCTGTCTACTGGAGTTTACAGTACCATTTGGTCTAATTATTCCTGATCCATCTCTGAACAAACTTTGCTCCCAGTGAGACAAGTTGTCATTTCTTTTCTTTAAACAAAGATGTGATGAGGTAAAATCAAGAATAATTAGACCAAAGGAGGGTGAATTTTTCTGCAAACAAAATATATATGAACAGTCATGCCTATTGACTCAAAGTGGCTTAATGTACTAATTAAAATAGTTATGAATACTACTGTTCACTTTGCTATGGCAAGATAGCTAGTTTCAAATACTGTACATTTTTAATATTATCTTATGTAGCAAATGAAAACTGCTGTTGGAAATGATTCCATAACTCACTAAAATGTTCCTATCCCCTTCTCATGGATGTCAGAAAGAAAGCAGGAAAATCAATGGGAGGAGTATGTATTGGGTGCATAGTATGCTCTAAAATCTAGCACCCGGTGTTCCTCACCCAGACTGTAAATCTGCACTTCCAGAGACAATTTCTGCAAGAATTTGGGCAAGTGCTGAATTCTGCAACCACAACAGTGCAGAACAGGGCACTTGTTCTTCATTTTGTTTTTCATTTCATCACTGGGTCAATGCAAAGCAATTGAATCATAGGGTGAAAATAGACATGCACGTAACTTGGCTTTCACATTGCTTTAACATTTCTTATGCATGTTGCAGGGTTGTATTGGCGCCCTATGCAGCCCTGCAACATGCATAAGAAATATTAAAGTGGTATTAAAGTGGAGTTAAGGTGCTGTGAGTGTCTGTTTTCACCCATAGTGGATAACTGGGGCCAATAACCTAGGGTGAAGCCACACACAAGAGTGGGGAGGCTACCACGCCTTGGGCAGCATTACCCCATTCTGGGCAGCCGGGCCATACGATGCAGCGCATTGCGTGGCTGGTGTTTGCCAGATGTTCCAGAAGCTGGCTGCTATGCGACGCATCCTCTGCAAAATCCCAAGGACGTTTTCGTGGAGCAGCCTTAGCCAACACAGGGTAAGGCTGTCCAAGGTGGGGCAACCCCTTTGCCCAGGCCATGCTTGCCCTACTATGTGGGGAGCACAGCCTTGAGCAGCAGGTGCTTTTGCCCGTCATGTGCAACCATATCACGGCCAGCCAGTGGCAAGATCTCGGTCAGACCGGGGGAGGGAAGCAGGGCTGGGCTGGGTGCCCACTCGTGTGTCCGGCACTGTGGTCCACCCCAGCTGTGGCGGCAAGCTCTCACAGCAGTCTGCTTCCCTGGCTTCCCTACGGCCATCTGCCCAGCTCCCTGTGCTGGCCCCACAGTGTGGTGGCAGCGATTGCCTGCTATGAGGCCACGTGGGGATCAGACTGCTGTAGCTTATCTGGTTGCACTCCTAGTGTTTAAAAAATAACTAGTGATGATGGATACTTTCATTTTTAGGTGCCTCACAAATGTACGTTAAGTCAACCTGATTTACAGAAAGTGGTTATTCCACTCCTTCTGGAAAACAAGTATCTCAAACTCAGCAGGCAAAAAATGAGGTATATAAAAATTTAGTTACTATTGAAAATTCAGGCCACAATACTAAAAAAAGTTTCTTTAAAATAAAGATGTTTCCACTGCTTAAGGCTTCTTTTCACAGTTAGCAGCCTAGAGATGAAAGCTCTTGTCTGTCTCTGGTCCGCTGAGACTTCCAAAAACCTTTTATACATATTTATTGATTTATAGACTTACATCTCTAGGCTGCTAGTTGAAATCCAGCCCAGGTCAGTAGTGAGTGAAAATCCCTGCAATTCCACATAACTTCCAATGAGTAGTATTTTGGGGCAAGGAGTTTGTGTTGTTTACATGCAGTGGAAGGCACCTTGCAGAATTCTGTGAGTAAGAATAGCTAATAATTATATTTGCAGGCTGCTTGGTGGCCAACAGTACGTTGAATGCTTGGCAGTTTGCCTTCATAGCATAGTGGAAAACACAACCACAGATGGCGCTCTCTAGATGTAGGGCTGGACTTAGGGCAGGCAACCTAGGCAGATGCCTGGGGTGGCAACGTCCTCCCCCCGGCTCCCTCTCCCCAAGCTGCCACTGCTGCCAGCTGCTGCAGCTGCCTGCACAGCTGAGCCAGACTCGGCTCAGCTGTGCAGGAGGCTGCGGTGGCTGACTTCTCTGTGTGCGCCTCACGCATGCGCACACCAGCCTCTCTGCACATTCACGAGAGAGAATATGGCAGTGGCTGGTGTGTGCATGCCTGAGGCGCGCACAGGGAAGCCGGCTGCCACGTTATGGGCCACCCAGCCTGCTCGCTCCCCGGCGTGCCCCCAGCCTGCCGGGGCCATTCCCCCAGCCCACTCACTCCTTACCACCTCCCAACCTGCTCACCCACGCCCAGCCTAGGTCGTAGCCCAGTCTTCAGTCCCCAACCCAGTCAGCCCAGCCCCACCTCTAGCCCCCTGCCTCCAGCTCCCAGCCAGCCAGGGGTGGTCCCAGGGGTGCCAGGCTAGGTTTCTGGGCAGCAGCTGAGGATGCCCCCTGCTTTGGGTGAGTAGGATTTTATTTATTAATTATTATTATTAATTATTTGATGTTTTTCTATTTATTTTATTTGTTTATTATTATTTCCCTCCCCAAAGTGGAGCCTGGATTTAGTTGGGGAGGGGAGTGGCTTCGGGAGGCATTGGCCTCAGAAGTGCATAGGGCTGCAAAAATCCTAAATCCAGCCCTGTCTAGATGCTGAATGGATGCGGCACCAGAAAGAATGAGTATGAGTATGAAACAGTGCCATATCTTTCACCTGGAGCACGATCCTCCACCTGAAACAGCAGGTGTGCATACAGAAATTGTCCCACTCCCTGAGGTATACAGTGAAAGTCCTTGCCTCCTGAGCCTCCTTGCTTCTGACCTCAGCATTCTTGGACTTCAGAGCTAGGCTGCCATGGCACTAGCCAGGGGATGGAGAGCTCCATGCCAGCTTTGCTGTCCCTTGGAGCTGGCCTGGCGTTGGGTCAGCCTGCATAAACCCGCTATGCTTTGGCCCTTTTTACACGAGATGCTCCCCCACATGGACACCCAACCTCCTCACGGGGGTGGGGGTGGGGTGGGGGGAGTATCCTGTGTAAATGTGGGGGTGTGTGGGTGTATGCTCCTGTGACCCATGCAGTCCCCCCACCCCCACACACAGAGCAACCAGTGGCAATGCAGGTTGCTCCATTCATGGGGATATGTTGGGGATCGGACACCGCGCCCCCCTCTCCGAGTCGCAGCCTATTTAAAAGGGGTCTTTGTTTCAAAGTGTCCTGTTTGAACCTCATTGGGCTTTTGCCCTCAGGCAGTTGCCCCTCTTGCCCTGCCCTAGTTACACAACTGGGTATGAAGGCTATACTAGCCTCTCACTAAAGTTAAGGATCAAGATCCACCAAATGTATGGATCTCTCTCATAACTTCTGCTTCCAGTAGAGAGCTGGCAGCATTTTCTGCAAATGCCAGCTGAGTTGGAGCCAGCCAAATCCCTGCTGCTGCCAGTTCCCCTTTGACATGACCTAAGGGGGTCATCATAGACCCAGGGAGCATCGCCTCCCTGGGTCTTCTGCCAACGGCAGGTGGCCAGCCTGAAGCATTCAGCTGTGCCCCGCTGTGCCTGCTGCTGACTATTGACTCACTATCGCACCCGCATTTCTTTAATCATGGGAGTCTGATCTCTGGTAACTTGTTCTCAGAGTCTCATCATGCAGAGTGCTGAGTATCCGTGTGAGTGTGAGGGACTCCAGTTACCACTAATGATTAGGGGAGTTGAACAGCCTAAGTACTGCTGAGGAGATGCTCAGCACTTGGCAAGATCAGACCCTGATTCCATCCAATGTCCAAGGTGAATGGATGGGGAAGTCCATTCATGAGAATTATAACCACACTGTAAATATTCTACCTGGCACTAAAGGTCCATTCTAAATTAATGCTAAGGCTACCCTTGTCTTGGGTATGCTTTGAATCAGGCTATAGATACCTAGGGCTGTCATATATAATGCTGCTGCCTGAGATTTCATTTAAAAATAAATAAATAAGTAGACTCAATAATAGTTCATCGTTCTTTTCAGCAGGAATGCATTGGAGCTAATGAAACAGAAAACCATTTGGGGTAAATTGTGATAGAGAAAGATGCAACACCTGCTTTTATGCTTCACAGGTTATTAAAAACACATCTTCTCTTTTAGAAAGCAATATAGGATGACAATAAAAATGAAAACCCGACATTGATGTTGGAGACATTACAGAGCTGGCTCTGCTTCTGTAACTGACATGCCGGCAGGAACAGAGAGAATGCTCAAAGGTGGCCACAGCTGTTTGGGGAAAGAATTTTGTAAGCATAAAGGGCATTTATTTTCTATGGGAAATGGCTGCCTTACTGCTCTTTGTGCCTTTGAATATCTCCCTCTTCTTAACAAATAGGAAGAATGGGCCTGATTTTTTATTTATTATTATTATTATTATTATTATTATTATAATTTATTATTTATTTATTAATAAAATCTCCACCTGGCCACTGACTTTGCACCCCTTTCTTGTTTGATTGCATGGGCCATCAGATATTTAGATGTATATATGTTATTATTTCCAAAGCGTAAAACTGCACCAACAAAATTGAAAGCCTGGTTTCTAACTCTAGCCTAGTGGTTCATAGGCTTTTAGACTGCCTGACCCCATTTTGAGACTGATATAATTCTGTGGCCCCAGACAGCAATGAAGTTATGCAAATCGCTGGCATAGCTAGCTACCATAAGGGCAGGAGGGAATTTGTCCCAGGGCCCATGCTGGAGGGGCACCCCAGCTACCCCACAAATGAACCCTCCTGTCATGTTGCGCCACATGGCAGTATTGCCAACCCTCCCCTTTAAATCAGGAAGCTTATGAAAAATACATGTCACAGGGCTACAATGGAACCAATCCAGGGCCTGCAGCGTGTGGGACGCAGCAAGCGCCAGCAGCGCCAGCATGAGGTGGGTCTGTGGGAGGACTAGGTGAGCAGGTGGTCTGGGGGTGTGTCTGTGAGGGGGAATGAGGTCAGTGTGGGGGCAGGGAGGCTGGGTGGATGGGGGTCTGTGTGGGGAGGGGAGCAAAAGAGGAGAGGGGTGGGAAATGGGAGAGGATGGTGATGGGGGTGGGGGAGAGCCCAATTTTTGTACCTGGGCCCATTCCAACCAAAATCTATGCCTTGATGCAATGTGTAGGAAATATATGGGGTCGCAGTGAACCCATCTGTAGATAGTATGACCCAATTTGAGCACAGCCTAGGAACCTCTGTTCCCTTTCCTCGGTCTAAACTTACAGGGCTTGACAGTGATTTGGGCTACACAAAGTAATGGAAAGTTAGAACCCATCCTCTTGGCCCTAAAGCATGTGTGTGTGGGGAATATGTTTGCTAGTAAGCTGATGAAGAAGCCAGTGTAGCCTACTGGGTAAAGTGTTGGACTAGAACATGGCAGACCAGTTTTCAAATCCCATCTTAGCCATGAATAGTCTTGGGCAAGTCATTATCTTCCAGCCTCAATTTCTTATCTGTAAAATGGGAAAAAACACTGATCTGATTGTGGTGAGGGCAAACTAGACAGAGCATTGAAAGTGTTATATAAATTATTAATGATAATAAAATGGATCTGCATCTTTAAGCTGTGAAGAAAAAGGGTGGGTCCAATTAGCTGTCTAGCACAGCTGAGCCAATGTATAGGGCTGTTATAATTTGTTGTTGGCCTGCAGCAAGGGTGAAGCAGAGAGGAAATTGTATTACAGAGGTGTGTCTCTGAGTCACTGTTCCTCCCAGGTCTATTCTTGGGACTGTCTTTTTTATGTACTCCACCCTTTCTCAGGGTTGTGCCTAAGGGCACAGTCTAGTCTCAAATCATTTTTCAGGTAATGTTTGTTTTCTCCTCTGCAATTTTCACCTCTGGCATTTTATAATAAAACATGCAGCTGTAATGTTGGAATTAGAGGGTACGTTCTATCTGTGTTCTCAGTGTAGTATGCACAGGCTATGTAAAACCTCCACTCCCATAATGATGCTGTGATATAGCAACAATGAAATGATTAAAAAAAACCTAAGCCTGTGGTTCAACAGGATTAAAATATCTGAGAAGTGTTTTGATAAACTGCAGTATTATTTTATTAGAGACTTTAAATTGTGTCTTTTGACCATAATTGTTGCTGAGAGAAAGAAATGTGCTGGGAGAAATAGACTACATTACAGAGTTATGAAAGAGAGATTTATCTCTTGAAAAAAAAGTGCAAATGGTAAAAATCAAAACTGTTGAATTTTGCAGCATGCTCCGTGAGGGTTTGTGCATTCTGCAACTTGCTAACAGCCTGCTATGCAATATATGTCACGTAGGTAATATGACAGGTTCTGGAGTGTTAAAAAGCTTCACTGTGTAAAAACACATGTGATGGTGGCCCAACCCGACCCAGGGATGAAAACCGTGGCACCAAACAAACATGACTGTGAATAGACTGCTGGGAAGGGTGGGGAGAAGAACAAATATGTGGCCAGGTGGCCCCACCGCCGTGCTGTGTCCAGTGCCTTACCATGGTGGGAAGCCATGGCAGCCAATGATGACCAACCATAGTGGCCCTGACCAGGGGCGGGTTGGTGGCCCGTCAGCAGACATGATAGCCTGCTGTGGCTCACTTTGGCCCAGTTGGGTGGGCCTTAGCTCAGGATGTGACCTCAGAGGTTTTCCGAGGTTACATCCTGGGGTAGCTGCCAACACAACCCAGGACAATACTGGACCAACATCTTGTGGTACCTGCACAGACGTGTGGATGAGGTCTGGACCAAAGCATGACAGCCACAGCAGGCCACGTCTGTTTTTACCCACTGAAGAAGAGTTCTTGATTAAACTGTTCTTGGAATAATGTTATTTTCCTTTTCATTCCTAAGGCTTGTTATACTTAAGTATTCTGATACTCCCAAAGCACGCATGTATATTCAGGAAACACATGCACTCTATCACACACAAACACACCATCACAAATTAAACTCACTGGACAGAGGCATGAATCCACAAACAGACACACTCACACATGAGGACATACGCAACAGAGACTCACATGGTTTATGCTCTATTTTTAGATCTGTGTAAGAGGCTAGAAAATTCTTTGGGAAGCAAACTCTGAAAATAATTCAACCTAGGATAAGCTTATATAAAATCAAAAGAGGAAAACCCCCTCAAAGATAGAATAACTTTGGTTTTAAAAAAGTACATGTGATTTTAACGAAGGCCAAAAAAATATTTCTAATATATATTGGAACATATTTCAATCTGTAGCTTAATAAATAGTTCAAACAAAGTTCAGTGCCATTTCCCTGTGGGGCAGGAACTTATGGGCAGCAGCAAAAGAAAATCTACATAGCCAGCTGTCCCTGAAGATGAAGTCTAGATGGAGGATTCTGAATGTGGACAAAAGTCTACAATCCAGCAAGTGTATGGCATGCATGCACCCTATGTGATAATACTGAAATGGTTTTGCCGGATACAGATATCGATTCAGCAAGAATGTTTATTGAGCTGACAAAAGTCAGTGAAAGACCTCTTTGGGTGAAATTTGCCCTCTATGTAAAAAGCCTGAGAAATCACACTTTGTGCTGGACTCTCCAAAGATACTACATGGGAAAATTCACTGTCAATCTTGCAGACAGGCTGTTGGGTCCCAGAGCTGTTGAGCATCCCTGATCTGGAGTTCTTAGCTACTGGATCAAACACAATAACATAGTTCTTGCTCATGTTCAAAGCATCTTTAGGTATTGTCCTATTTAGGGATGACCTATATTATGGAAAAGGCTTGGTTTTGGAGTTAGCCATCTAAATCGAAAATTAGGCGGCATTCAGACGTGCGTTTAAATCGCACAGCCGCCGTGGCAGCATCGTGCGATTTAAAGCACCGCGCACTTCCGGGTTGGTGTGAATGCGGTGAGTGCACACATTTCCGCCTAACCTGAACTGTTGGAGTGCGGTTTGAAAAGCTGCTCCGAGCAGCTTTTCAAACCGCACTCCAACAGTTCGGGTTAGGCGGAAATGTTGCATTCACACCAACCCGGAAGTGCGCGGTGCTTTAAATCGCACGATGCTGCCACGGCGGCTGTGCGATTTAAACGCACGTCAGAATGCGCCCTTAGTGTAAGCAGTGTATCTTGCCTACAAGGACAGTTTTGCTTGTTTAGGTTAATTACAGTGACCATGACTAGCTAAATCAAGTCTATATTCAGATTGCCAGATCAGTGCTAGGATTTTGCAGAGAGGTAGCTAACTCCAAAAGCACACGTTTCTCTTGCAATGAGATGCCTAATCTTTACTCCTCCAATCAGCTAATTCCCTACATCCATTAACTTAAATGGTGAATGGATTTTCTCATGGCTTGCCTCTCCACACTGGTTCCTCTCCATAGACAAAAGAAAAAGTATGTCTTACTGATATTTGAAGAGGTCCTGTTCTTATTTGTTTTTCTCCTTTTGAATTATGCCATACACTGATCAAGATAAGGAAATCTAACTAATGAGTTGGTGGAATGCACTAGCTGAAATTGCCAATATGTTTCAACAAGGATGTACATCTTACAAGAGGGGTAGCTAGCACAGGGCAACCAAGATTTGTGTACCTGCCTCAATGATGGTCTGAAACTGGAGCTCTGGGGTAAAGGCCTTAGTTTGCACCGAGTCCAGGACAGTGCCAATAAACTGAATCGTGGGGCTTAGCACCAGGGAGGACATGGGATAATTGACCAAGATGCCCAACCTTGAGATTAGCTGACACACCCTGTCCGCCTGTCAGGAGCCCCTCTGACCTGGTCCTGAAGAGCCAGACATCCAGATACAGGGAGGCACTGACGACCCCCGCCAGCAATGACCCCAAAGTCTCTCAGCTACCTTTCAGCTGTCAGGATGGGTATGGATCTAATTCACATCTGGCTGCCTGCATCCTTCCGAGCACACCCTCCACATTGGTGGGCAACACTGACTGAAGCCGATCCAAGCAAACTGGACAAGACCAACAGTTTCCAAGTTGAGCCAAATATGAGCAACTTTATCTGCAAAGTAGGTGGCAAACTCATCACAGTGGGCAATTAATGACTCTGAGACAGCCAGGATTTAACAGGCTATTCACCACCCGGAAGAGCTCTGCTGAACGGCACTTTGCAGACTCTATGGTGGCAGTGAAGAAAGCTTTCTTCACCACTGCCATCACTATGTCATAGTCCCTCAAAAATAATCTATGCCATAGTCGGTTGTCTTTGGCATGAGTTGAGCATCTCCTGTGCTCTAACTGGCTACTCTCCCATTTTAGCAGCCTTAGGTTTTCCTCTGTATACCAAGGAGACCTTTAGTGCTGCCGTGGAGGAATTGGACGTGTGGGTGCCACTGTGTCAATCACCCTAGTCAATGTATCATACCACGAGTTAACCAGGCCATTGACAGAGAGACCATCAAGGTCAGCAGGTAACTCCTCCAGAGACTTCTGGAATCCTATGGGAGCCATTAGTCTCCTGGGGTGGACCAACATAACTGGTCCACCACCCTGATGGGGACAAAGGAGGGCAAGGATCTGGGCCCTCAGAAGGCAATTTCTGACCATGACAACAGTGTCATAACTACACCCCTGATAATCGGAACCCCCATTTCCAGGCTGTGAGATGAGTTGGTTAGTGAGTTAACTGAATATTTATTTTTGTTCTAACCATAATAACCATTTGTTGTTGTTACCATATCACTAATTACACATGTGAGACTTTGGGGTAAATAAGAGGAGTAACGTTAGGTTGCTTTTGCCAACCTGGTAGGCTTCTGTGTCACCAACATAGAAATGAGTAGGCTGTGTCTTGCACCAGAGCTGCTTAAAGCTTCCAGAGCTTGCCTTCCATTTTGGAAGTACCGAATCACTGGAACTGCTGTGGAAAAGAAGCTAGAGTGCTGCTGTGCTTATCCAGTCTAGCCGAGCTGAGAAAGTGATGAGGGAGGAAAGTATCAGCCTAGCAGTGGCTGCATCTGTGACATCTGTGCTCATCTGTGGATCCAACTTGGCCAGCTGCTGAGCATCCAGCAGAGGGCAACAAGCAGACCGAGCATTAATTAATTTATTTATTTTACTATTTTTCTACCCCACCCCCTCCTGCTCACAGAGCAGCTTGGTGCAGCTTACAAAATGCACAAACAATAAAAACACACATAAAATATCATTAAAAACATTTAAAATGATAAAAAGAATTAAAAGGGTAGAATTCCCTCTTCTCCACCCCACCCCACCCCACCCTATCCTACCCGTCTCCCTCTCCAAAGGCCCGGCGGAACATCCAGGTGAGGTCTTACACTCTCTACGGAAAGAGGGGAGGTCCAGGGCCAGGTCGGCCTTCATTGGGAGGGAGTTCCACAGCCTGGGAGTGACCACCGAGAACGCCCTCCCCATTGTTGCCACCCGGGCAATCCGGGGGACTTCGAGTTGGGCATCCCCGGCTGACTGCAGGGGCTGCAATGCAATCCAGGGCCTGAGGATTTGCAGGGCCCAGGGTGAAGATAAAATGTGGGGCCCCTGGTGACCTCTCCCCCATGGGGGGAACCTATGTGCCCTGAAGGTGCCCTGAAGGTGATCATATTTAGAGCCCCACTGAGAGGGAGTGGTGCCCCCACAACCTGTCCTGGTAAAAATAGAGGCCACTGCAAGGCCCTCAGAAAGAGTGGGGACCGGGACAGATGCCCCAGGTCTCCCTGTGGTAAGGCTTGCCCTGGCAACCAGCATGAGAGAACCACATAGAGCATCCTGCAGTGGTGAGAGGAGAAGCTTGTAGTTATTGATGAGCTAAGCTTAGTTGGGGGTAAGCCACAAGTCTGTTGGGATCTAGGGAGGGTGTTGCCAAAAAGTGATGCACCCTGATCTGGTGGAGTCCTAGGACTATTAAGCTGAACCCTTTTGCCTAGCCTTGTTTCCCAGCAGTTTGGACACCTTATGGGACCTTAACTGATATATTGTTAAGTACATTGCATTAATTTGTGTTTTGTCGGTACCTTTTGGGAAGAGGTGGTAAAAATAAAGCAACTGTTAATAACCTTACAGGCCTCTTGGGCATTGGGCTATGTGTCTCTTAGGGTGTTCCTAGGTGGGGGCTGCCTTGACTTTTGAACCGGGCCCTGTTACCTTCTAAGGACATAGACGGAGGAGTTACACTAACATTGATGTTTAGGCACTCAAATCAAAACGACTTACTTTTGGAGTTGGTGAGCGCTCAGCTTCTAGTACCTACTGAAATCCTGGAAATTTCAGGTGCCCAACACCTCCCCACAAAAGTGCATATTTACCTAGTTACCTAATAATCCAGTGGGGTATACCTGAGTGCAGGGGCAGTTCTGTGTAGAACCCATTGAAGGAACAAGGCCTAAAGATGGATATTGTGCCTGATCCAAAGCCCACCAAGTCAGTGGCAAAACTCCCATTGATTTTCAGCTTTGGAGCAGGTCATAGATCCCCATCTTTGAAGTTTGTGGCCTTTACGCATTAAAAAGTAAACTACGTCCATACAAAGAATAATTTTTATGTTGGGAAATATTGTTTTTTTTCTCCTCTAAAATAAAATGAAACTGTCTTCACTTCAGTAAATTCATGCTGGCTTCTCCCCACTTTAATTGGAACTTTCTGTTATTGGGGTATATATTCTATACCCGATTTGTGGTGGTGAAGGAATGAATAGTTCAAATGGCAGCTTGAAAAAAAAGTTTGCCATGAGAGAAAGATAATTAGCTGAGTCGAGGACAAGCAGGGAACTCTCCATGCTCATAATTTATGTGGGATATTGTTATAGTTATTACCATGTAATTTAACAAGAGTACACCAGAGCAATTTTCATATGTGAAAACAAGCGGATGAGAAAGGACTCAGAACTCAAATCATCCAAAATAATCTAGAAAGTTATTATCATAAACACCACAATTAACACAGGGATTGCAGGGGAGGAGACTGGAAACTCCTCTGTCTCTGACAATTTTGAAAGAGAAAAACACTGTCATTATATAAAATGTTTAGTGAAGAGATTGTAACCCTCTCACATTCACATGCACAGTGCAGGGCTCTCTGTATGTGCTATACATAGGTTTGCCATTTCCATACAGTATTGTTTTTCCCACTTCAGACAAGTAGGCTGAAAGCACACAATGTTATTTAGTAGGGATGTGCAAACAGAATGGCGTTTGGATGTTTGGACGTTCGGACGTTCGGTCCAAAAGCTCAGTTTGGGTTCGTGGGTTTGGTCCCATGGAGTTCGGACCCCCCTGAACATTCTGAAAGTTCCAGCGTGGTGGAGACTTGGGGCACTCCAGGGGGGCCTGTGGGGGCATGGCAGGCCATTGGAGACACAGCAGCAGCAGCAGCAGCAGCAGCGGAGACCGGGAACGCTTGGCGCTTGGTATCCCGGTTTGCCCGGGCAGGCAGGCTTGGCACTTGGCCCCCGGTGGTGCCCATGGTGCCACGGCTGGCCGTCTCAGACCCAGCAGTGGCGGCAGTAGCAGCAGCAGCAGCAGAGGCCGGGAAGGCTTGGGACTTGATGGCTGGCCTGATACCCCTACTTGACTGGGAATTGCAGGGTGCCAGGCATCGGTGGAGCAGCAGAAGACATTGGATTGTCCGGTAGCAGAATCCATGGCACAGCAGAGGTAGCAGCAGCAGACAGGCAGCGTGGCATGATCAGAGGAAGGCAGGCTGAGGCAGGGTTTGAGGTTGGCAACCAGGGCGGGCAGACAGGCAGCGTGGCATGAGAGGCAGTAGGGAAGGAAGGCTGGGACCTTGGCAGGGCACTCAGATAGGCTGTCAAAGACTGCAGCACGCGTGCAAGAGAGCCAGTCAGATAGGCAGGCCGAGATCATCTAGCTAGAGGCCGGCTGGCAGGCTTACAGCTTCCCAATGCCACCAGGTGTCATGAGGTCAGTCAGATAGGCTGGCTGAGTCTGTCTAGTCAGAGAGAGAGAGGCAGGGTGGGCACCAGGCATTGGGAGGGAGGGACAGCACCTCAGCAGCATCAGCCCTGATTGAGGAGGAGCCCCGTCCCAAGACTGCCCCTGGCATGGGATGGCATGTGCCACTGCACCATCAATCCATGTCCAGGGACAGCTCGGGGAATCCCAGCAGCGGAAGGTTCACCTTGATGAAAAGCAACTGCTCCATCAACTTAGCCCCCAGTCTCAGGCGGTGCGGTGAGCAAATGTCCCCCGCCATAGAGAACACCCACTCACTGGGGACACTCATTGGTGGGCAGTACAACAGACCCTTGGCCACTTTGGACAGGGTCGGCCACACATTAGTCTTGCCGGCCCAGTAGGCCAAGGGATCGATGCACGGTTCCTCCTCCAGGTAGCTTTCCACTGCTGCTGAGGCGCTGTCGTACTCCCTCACGTAACTGTCCTTTGGCACCACCTCCACCAGTACCCTCAACCACACTGCAGTGCATGAGTCCATTCTCGCCAGCGTGCCCTACACATAGGAGCTGCTGGTGCTGGCAATAGGGGTGCTGCTGCTGCTCAGCCTGCTGCTGGTGCTGCTACTGCTAGGGCTGGGGGCAGGAATAGACCCTACCAGCTGAAAGGGGGGGCTGCTCTCACTCCCACCATCCCCAGGGGCATCCTGCTGCACACTCTCAAGAGCCCTCTCTGCCTGCCGGACCCGCTCCACCAGGTCACCCTTCCAGTGCGCATAGAGCGCTGTCTGGCGTGCCACGCTGGTCTTGACCCTGGGGTCCAGCATGGTTGCCAAAACATATTCCATCCACTTCAGGAGCTCATCGAACTGTGCTTTCAGCCCTGCCTTCAGCTGCTGCACCAGGTCAGCCACCTCATCCACCAGCTTCCTGTCCTGAGGACCACAATCCCGCTGCTGGAGAATCTCTTCCAGCCTCCTGAGCAGACTCTGGACCAGAGGGGTCACCTGGCTGATGGTGACCGTGGAGGAGCTGATGGTCTCCATCACGGCCAGGAACAGTCTCAGCACAAGACCGTGTGAGCCAGGATTTCCCATTCTGCCCCATCGTACCCTGGAAGTGCCAGGATGTCTGTCACCAGTTGAACCTGATGCAAGGAGGCTTTCTGCTCGAGAAACCGCTCGAGCATCAGGAACATAGAATTCCACCGTGTGGACACATCCTGCACCAGCTGGTGCACTGGGGGGCCTTGGCTCTGCCTGCTTCACCTGGAGGAGGTCGCTGTCCTTCACACTCCAGTTAAAGAAACCGGCCAGCTTCCTCCCCTGCTCCATCAGAGAGCTAAGGGTGCCTGCCCCAATCCCCTTCTCCCCCAATCCCAGAGCGTCCCTGACCACCAGGTGAAGGGTGTGTGTAGTGCAAGGGATGCTGGTGAAGCCCCCCTTGCGGACTGCCCTCAAGATGTTGGCCGCATTGTGCGTCACCACGCACCCCTTGGTGAAGGACACGCCTGGCGTGACCCACTCCCTCACCATGGCAGTCAGGGCTGCCTCAATGTTCCAAGACGTGTGAGGGCCATCCATTACTTCCGCCTGAAGCAGGGCCCACCTATACCCTGCTTCGGGACCCCTCCTGCCACTGCCAAACACTGCCTCTGGGTCCTGCCACCAGTGCGCTGTCACTGCCAGGTAGGCGTGCTGCATGTTTCAACTCGACCACAGGTCAGTGGTGAAGTGGACGGTGGCACCCCCAGCCCTTGCCAGCTGCTCCCTCACCCACTCCTTTAAAGCCTGGTACAGGGCTGGCACCACCTGCTGACTCAGGGTGGTATGCGAGGGCAGCTTAAACTGGGGGGCTAGGAACCCAATCAGGTGCCTAAACCCCATGTCCCTGACCACCGAGAAGGGCTGCCCATCGAGCGCAATCATTTCCCCCAACATGCGCGTGGCTTTCAGTTGAAAGCTTAAACTGAAAGCCCTTATGCTTAAACTGAAAGCTTTTAGTTGAAAGCCATGCTGCCCTCCATGTCCTGCAGCTGCCGATGGACTTGGCAGCTGTCCCCACCCCAGCTCCTCCATGATGCACTGATGCTGCTGCTCCCCCCCTAGCAGGGATACTGCTCCTGCTGCTAGAGGCAGCTGTTTGAGCAGGACACTTGCCTGCTGATGGAGGCGGACGACTGGCCGCTGCAGTATCCACTGCCCCTGCCTGCCTGCTTAGCAGCACAGTGCTGTGGCATCCCTTGAGGTGCCTCGCCGTGGCAGTTGTGCCAAGGTTGGTGAGCACCTGCCCACGCTTCACCACCTTCTGGCACAAAGTGCACTGCACCTCCCTGGGATCATCTGCCCGCACCAACTTAAAATGCACCCAGATGGAAGATTTTTTGCCCCCTCCTGCCTTCTGGCCCACACCGGGTGACGCACCACTGACAGAGCTGCTGGGAGGGGCAGAACATGGTGGCGACACAGCTCTCGGAGGGACAGCCATCACCTCAG
>QEPC01008061.1:825258-854269 GCA_003113815.1 Sphenodon punctatus | reverse complement strand
TATTATATATATCTACACTAACTCTAACTGCTATTAACTATTCTAAAACCTATGGAACTAAATGGAATATTATCTAATATCTACAAAGGCCTAGTCCTACAAACACACTATAAAATATTAAAACTGAATCACTACACACTATCTCTATCTATCTCTAACTAGGCTAAGTCCTACAACTATCTATCTATAGTAACTATCTAATATCTATCTATATATATACACAGGGATGGGGGTGGGAGGACACAGACAGCTCACAACAAACAACACAGGGAGGGGTACAAAACTGAAATGAAACCTAAATCAATCTGATGCTACTCTAAATAAATCCAAAATCAGGGGCAGGAAATCAGGGATGGAATATATACAGGGAGGAGGGAAGAATACAATGGAGGGTAGGGAGAAAGAACACAGGGAGGGGTAAAAAATAAAAATATCAGCTAAATCTATCTAATCTAATCTAAATAAATGAAACTACGGAGGTAAATGTGTGGAAATGGGTGAAATAGGAGGAGGATGGCAATGGATTAGGAAGACAAACTGCTGGGAGAGGGAGACTTCTGAAAACGCCTGCTGACAGGATCAGTGGCTAGCTCAGAAGGAATTGGAAGGGGGGAGGGCAATGACTTTTGTTACTTGCTGCGCCTGCCTTACCACAAGCCCCTTTGGCTCCATGGAGCCTAGCCCGTGACCAATCGCAGACTGCGAAGCCAGTGGTCTGAGGAAAAGAGGGTTGGTGATTGGGCAGGCTGGCTGTTAGTCCAAGCCTCTCCACCCCTGGTACCAGGAAATCTGCTCCTAAGCTGCCCCCCCTGCCCCGGACCTTCCAGCCCTGTTTTTCCCGCCCGAACGCCACCAAACTCACCTGAATGCGACTGAACTGTTTGGTCACTTCCGCATTCAGTTTGGCCGTCCGAACGGGCTGAGTTCGGGCTGAACACCGAACGGCTGAACTGCGTTCGCACATCCCTATTATTTAGCTGACATTTTGTGTGTAATAAAATGCACACACGATAATGCCATTGTAGAACATCTGATGTTCCTCCTTCTACTACTTTTTAAAATAATGATTACCTCTCTGTGGCTCTTCCTAGAAGAGGGTCTGCCCTTGACTGACTTCTGGTGAGGAGTAGAATACACTGGAATTGAGCAATTGCAGTGGTTGAAAAAAATCAAGATAGCAAAACCACATCATTCTTACCCGTTAGACACAATATTATTTATAGCCTTACTGTCAATGTTGGCTTTTGTCACATAGGGTCATAGAGTCACAAGGCTGGACTTCAAGGGTCAACTAGTCCAGCCCCCGCACCACTGAAGTATCTGCCACACCCCACCCATTCACACAGAGTAATCCCTCCAATAGCTATAAGTAAAGACTGGAACCAACCAGAGCACACCAGTGCCTGAAATAACAGGAAATAATTTTAGAAAAAGAAAGATCCAGATGTCCCAAACAGGTGAGCCACACCCATGCTGCAAGGGAAGGTGAAACCCTCAGAGTCAACTGCCAATCTGCCCAGCGGGAAAATTTCTTCCCGTCCCCAAATATGGTGATCAGAGCCTGAACATGCGTGCAGGCACCATCAGCAAGGCACCTGATATACAATATAGTACCCAGGTTTCAGAATGCCCCAAAAGTCCCTTCTCCAGTTGCAGACAATTTTGGCGCTACAGGAAGAAAGGAGGGAGGGGGGGGAAGAGAGGACCATGTATTGTTGGAGGGAGAAAACACTTAGTCCTGTAGCATCAAATAATAAAAACTCCTCACAAGAAATATGTCATAAATTTATCCAACTCTATTTTGAAGCTATTCAGCTTTTTTTCTCCCACAACTGCCCCTGGAAGCTTATTCCAGTAGTTCACTGCTCTAATTGTTAAAAACCATCTTCTAATTTCCAGCCTAAACTTATTGATAAGCAGCTTGTATCCATTAGTTCTTGTATCCACGCCACGTTTAGTTTGAACAAATCTTCCCCTTCTATTGCATTAACTTCCCTGATGCAGGGCCGGCCTTACCGTGGGGTGGCTCAGGGTGACTGCCCTGGGCCCTGCTTCTGGGGGGGGGCACACTCGGGCCCCCAGCTCCCGGCCACTGTCAGGTTGGTAGCTGGGGGCCTATAGCGTGGGGCCCCCCTGAGTCTCGGCCAGGGAGGGAGAGGCGTCTCTCCCTCCCTCCCTACCTCTCTCTCATTCCCCCTGGCCAAGTCTGAGACTGACAGGCAGTGGAGGGGGCCAGAGGGAATGAAGGAGAGGTAGAGACCCCGCCTCTCCCTCATGTCCTGGGTGCACCCCCCACTCCTCTGCCTGTCAGTCTCAGACAGGGGGAATGTGGGAGAGGCGGAGCCTCTGCCTCTCCCTCACTCCCCCTGGCCGAGATAGCCAGGCAGTGGAGGGGTCCAGAGGAAGTGAGGGAGAGGCAGAAGCCCCACCTCTCCCACACTTCCTGCAACTTCCAGTGGCAGCAAGTGGCACAGCGGCAGATTTAATCTGCCACTGCTGCACCGACTGCCACCGGCGCCCGCTGCAGGGAGCTGGTGAGTGGACCCGGCGCAGGCCCCAGGATGTCGAGGGATGACGCCACAGTGATGGATGGGGAGGTAAGTGGGGGGCCCGGGTTGGGGGAGATATGGTCCAAAGGGGAGGGGTATTTCATCAGTGAAGAGGGAGCGGTGCCTTGTGCCCATTCCCCCCTCAATCCCCCACATGGGAAGGTTGTGGGTCGAGACCCAGGAGACCCCAGGCCTTGGCCTGGCGCTGGTAAATGCGAGGTCGGTGGTTAATAAGTCATCTACCATCCTGGAGTTAATCCTGGAGTGGGACGCCAACCTCGCGTGTATTACAGAGACCTGGCTGAACAATGAATCGGGCCCTATTCTGGGCAATATTGTTTTGGCTGGGTTCTCTGTGCAGCCTCGGTTGGAGGGACGGGGGGTGGGGGTGTAGCTATTGTTATCAAGAATGCACTGTCTTTTAGGAGGTATCTGGTGCAGGCTCCACCAGGTGTTGAGTGCCTCCATCTTGTGTTGGATTTGGCCGGGGACAGACTAGGGGTGCTGCTGGTGTACCATGCACTCAATTGCTCGGCGGCATCTCTACATGCTCTTACTGATTTGGTGTCTGATGTGATCCTCTGGACCCCGAAACTAGTGGTCCTGGGGGATTTTAACATCCACACTGACACCAATCTTGGAGGAGCGAAGCATGAGTTCATGGCCTCCATGACAACCATGGGCCTGTCCCAAATCATCTGTGGCCCCACACATGAGGAGGGACATACACTGGATTTGGTTTTCTGCACCGGCCTTGAGGCGGGGGGTCAGTTAGTAGGAGTTAAGGCTGTAGAGCCTTTGTCATGGTCTGACCATTACCTCCTTAAGACGTGCATCCTGGCGCACGATAGCCCCCGGCAGGGTGCAGGACCTATTAGATCGGTCCGCCCCCGGAGACTTATGGAACCGGATCGGTTCCGGAATGCTCTGGGGGAGTTTCCCCTGGACCTTGACACCCGCTCTGTCGATGATCTCGTAGCCTTCTGGAACACCTTGTTGGCCGAGACCATAGACAGGGTGGCTCCCAGGCGTCCGCTGCCCTCTCGAGTCTCCCGCAGGTCTCCTTGGTTTACTGAGGGTCTGCGGTGTTTGAAGCGGGAGAGCAGGCGGTTAGAGCGACGGTGGCGCCGGACTCGCGACCAGTATGATCGATCGCAGCATAAGAGCAGTTTAAAGGCTTATGCTGTGGCGGTGCAGGCAGCAAAGAAGCAGTTCTTTGCTGCTCTTATTGCATCTGCAAAGTCACGTCCAGCGGAGCTTTTCCGGGTGGTGAAAGGCTTGGTCAGTCCTGCCTGCCTCCGCTTGGACCTGGAGCAATCCAGTGACCGCTGTGACCGGTTTATCGAGTACTTTGTAGATAAGATCGCTCGCATCCGCCACGATTTTGGCACCACAGTTATTGCAGAGGATCATCTTGGGGCTATGGATGCCCCGTCCTGTCCTGTTTTGTGGGATCGGTTTCAGATGGTGTCGCCTGCCGATGTGGACTCCTTGTTGGGATCTGTTCATGCCACTACCTGTGAGCAAGATCCATGCCCGTCCTGGCTGGTGAAAGCCAGCCAGGAGACGTTACGGCCGTTGTTGGCTGGGGTGGTTGGTGCCTCCCTTCGGGAGGGCAGGGTGCCTGACTGCCTAAAAGAGGCTGTGGTTAGACCCCTGCTCAAGAAACCATCTCTTGACGCTGATGCTCCTGCCAGTTATCGGCCGGTCTCTAATCTTCCCTTTTTAGGGAAGATTATTGAACGGGCTGTGGCACGACAGCTCCAGGAGCATCTGGACCACATCGGTTTCCTTGATCCCTCCCAGTCTGGGTTTCGGCCTGGGTATGGTACGGAGACGGCATTGGTGGCCTTGGTTGACGATCTCCGTCTGGCGTTGGACCAGGGTCGTCAGACCTTACTGGTCCTGCTAGACCTTTCGGCTGCATTCGACACAGTCGATCATGAGGTGTTGGTGACTCGCCTGCGGGACCGTGCTGGAATTGGCGGAACGGTCTTGGACTGGTTTCGTTCATTCCTGGCCGGGAGAACTCACCGGGTGGTCTTGGGGGAGTGTACGTCTTCCCCCCGGGACCTCACGTGTGGAGTCCCGCAGGGTGCCATTCTGTCCCCCCTCTTGTTTAACATCTATATGCAGCCATTAGGGGAGATCGTGAGAGGGTTTCAGGGCATGCAGTGTCATCAGTATGCTGATGACACTCCGCTCTACCTCTCGGAGCAGGAGGGTTGCGGAATAAAAGAGAACTGAAATAAAATAAATAAAATAAATAAAAATGTGCATATATGGCAACCCTGTAGTCTAGGCACAGGAGCTTTATGTATTGGCATCTCACAGTCCAGTTAAAGCACTCCTTTTAAGCTGCTCCAAATAGCCAACATCCACACCTCTGCTAGCTAGCTTGCTCTAAGCTGGACCTGTCTAGACCTAATCTGATTGTATAACTCGCATTCGGGACCATGCTGGGATTGGCGGGACGGTCTTGGACTGGTTTCGTTCATTCCTGTCCGGGAGAACTCACCGGGTGGTCTTGGGGGAGTGTACGTCTTCCTCCCAGGACCTCATGTGTGGAGTCCTGCAGGGTGCTATTCTGTCCCCCCTCTTGTTTATCATCTATATGCAGTCGTTAGGGGAGATTGTGAGAGGGTTTCAGGGCTTGCAGTGTCATCAGTATGCTGATGACACTCCGCTCTACCTCTCTTTTTCCATTGGCCCAGGCCATGCAGTCTCTTTATTTTCCCAGTGCTTGTCGGCTGTGGGGGCTTGGATGAGACTGAGCCATCTGCAGCTGAATCCTGACAAGACAGAGGTGATGTTGGTGGGTGAGGGCCTGAGGGGTCTGGGAGTGGTTGAATCTCCTCTTTTGTGGGGGGGGGTTCACCGTCCCATGGTCCCGCAGGTACAGAGTCTGGGTGTCCTCCTGGAATCACAACTCAGCCTGGAATCTCAGGTTGTGGCTGTGGTGGGGAGTGCGTTTTGGCAGTTACATCTTGTCCGGTGGCTTCGGCCATATCTCTCAGACTTTGACCTCGCCACTGTTATCCATGCCTTCATCACTTCGAGGCTGGATTCCTGCAACACGCTCTACGTGGGGTTGCCTGAGAAGCTGGTCCAGAGGCTGCAACTGGTGCAGAATGCCACGGCCTGTCTCCTTACTGGGGCGGGCCGCAGGGAGCACTGACACCTGTGCTCCGGGCTCTTACAGGCTGCCTATAAAGCACTGGGCTAGGTTCAAGGTGCTGGTTTTGACCTTCAAAGCCCTTCATGGCTTGGGTCCTGCCTATCTGTGGGATCACCTTACTCCCCATGTGCCCGTGCGACCCCTGATATCGTCCAAGAGGGCCTTTTTGGAGGTTCCCCAGGCGGGATGGGTTGCCACTGATGTGAGATCTTTTTCGGTGGCTGCCCCTGTGCTGTGGAATTCACTCCCGGAGGAGGCTCGGTTGGCCCCCACCCTCCTGTCATTTCATCATTTGTGTAAGACCTGGCTGTTTCGCCAGGCTTTTGGTGAGGGGGGGGGGTGTAGGGTGGGGGTGGGGTTGTAGGGTTTGGGAGGGAGGGTGAGTTTTTATGATTCATTTTAAAATGTATTGATTTATTTTAAAATGTTTTATTGTTAATTTTTTTGCATGTTTTTTGTTGCCCCGAGCTGCCTTTGGGCAAGAGGGGCAGGATATAAGTTTTAAATAATAATAAATTAAAAAATCAATCAATAAATAAGTGCCCCCGAAATGGCTGGGCTTGGAGACGGGTGGAGGGGAATGCCCCTCTGTCTGTCCATGAACCCAAGCCCGGGTAGCACCCCCCGACCGAGCCGGGGAGCGCCCCTAGGCCCGAGCCGCCGGCAGGAGGCTGAGGCCCCGTGTTTCTCCCCCACCCTGTCTCTCACAGCTCCTAAGGCCGGCACTACCCTGATATATAGATCTCAGCAAGTAGTCCTGTGGGACTGTACATCTTCCCCCAAGGGTCTCACATGTGGGATCCCTTAGGGTCTTTTTAAACAAGCGGGATTTCTCCCGCAGTTTAAAACTGGGGCACTGGGAAACCCCTTGGGGGGTGGATTTAGATGCGCCTCTGTAAACTGGAAGTTGTCCAGGCACCATTAGAAAAAGTGACGCTGCACGAGTCTCAGATGTTTTGAGACGTGGAGTAGATAAGACCCCGATAATCAAGGTCTTATCTACGCTGAGTCTCAAAACACCTGGGAGTTGCATGGAGCCGCTGCTTCTAATGGTGTCTGGGTGACTGCCGGTTTACAGAGGCGCATCTAAAGCACTCCTGACGGGGGGGTTTCCCAGTGCTGCAGCTTTAAACTGTGGGATAAATCCAGTTCGTTTAAAAAGGCCCTAAGGGATCCATTCAGTCCCCACTCTTGTTTAATGTGTATATGCAGCTGCTAGGGGAGGTTGTGCATAGATGGGGAATCCTGATAGATCTCTGCAGATAGTCCTGGGGGATTGTACATCTTCCCCCAGGGGTCTCCTGTGTGGGGTCCCTTAGGGATCCATTCTGTCCCCCCGCTCCCTCTTGTTTAATGTGTATATGCAACCACTGGGGGAGGTTGTGCATAGATTGGGGTGGGGGAGAGTCTGTTGTCATCAATATGCTGCCGAAACTCAGTTGTACCTCTCCTTTTCATCTGACCTAGACCCTGTGGTTTCAGTGCTTTCCTGGTGTCTGGTGGCTGTGGGAGACTGGATGAGGTCCAGTCAATTGAAACGGAATCCTGACAAGACAGAGGTGATGCACGTTGGCGAGGCCGATGATCTGGCTGGGGGTGGGGGTTACCCATCATGTTACCCATCATTGATGGAGTCCACCCTGTGTTGGCATCTCAGGTGTGGAGCTTGGGAGTGCTCCTGGATCCACAGCTGCACCTCAATTTACAGGTGTCGGCTGTGACCAAGGGTGCCTTTTGCCAGTTACATCTGATGAGGTGGCTCCTTCCTTATATCTCAGATTCCGACCTCGCCACTGCCATCCATGCATTGTCACCTTGAGGTTGGATTACTGTAGGACTGCCCATGGTGATGGTCCGGAGGCTGCAGTTAGTGCAGAATGCAGCGGCCCGTCTGCTCACTGGGACGGGCTGCTGGGAGCACATTACACCGGTGCTCCGGGCTCTGCACTGCCTGTTGTCTTCCAGACCCAATTCAAGGTGCTAGTTTTGACCTATAAAGCCCTAAATAATCTGGACCCTAGCTATCTGAAAAACCACCTCACTTCCTGGGCCACTGAGTGGTTCCTGTGGTTGTTAGGGGTCACCCTCAAGGAGGTACCATGCTATAGGCAGGTGGGGACCGACAGGCGGGCGTTCTTGGGGGCTGCCCCGGTGCTGTAGAACTCACTCCCAGTGGGGGTCTGCCTCAGACCAAATCTCCTCGCATTCCAGCGTCAGTGCAAGACCTGGCTCTTCCACCGGCATTTGGGGGGGTGGGGGATTGGGGGTTGTGTTTTTATTTTTTATTTTATGCAGACTTTTGATAGTTTTTATTGCCTTTACTTGATTGTTTATTTTAAATTGTTTTAATATTATATTTTATGGTTGATTGTGATTGTGATGTAAGCTCCCCCGAGGGGCGGGGTATACAACTATAAATAAATAAATAAATAAATAAATAAAATAAAATGATACAATGTAATAATATCTCCCTTCAGCCTTCTTTTTGATAGGCTAAATAAGCCAAGCTCCTTCAGCCTCATCTCATAGGGTAAGTCCTCCATCCCTCTAATCATCCTGGTAGCTCTATATTGCACTTGTTCCAGTTTAAGTTCATCCTTCTTAAACATTGATGACCAGAAACATCTGACTTGTCTAACAAGATCGGGTGATTATAACTCATGATTAATCAGATTCCAAAGTTTATAATGTAACTTTCCCGTTGATCCATTTTGGGTACAATCCTTACCTTATTGAAGTCAATGGGACTTTTCCCATTGACTTCATTGGGGCTAGGATGGTACCTATTAATTATTATTATTATTAATTAAAATTTGCATCCTGCCCTTCCCTCAAAGGTTCAGGACAGTTTACATAATAAAAAATATAAACATAGCATCTGGAAACATATATAAAAGCAATTTTAACCCCCTGTTAAACCCACTATATCAACCCATTATTGATACCTTTCAACAAATTTAATGCTGGGGTGCAGGGCAGTTGCCAATAGCTTTTCACCTGTTTAACATCTGAAAGACAGCTCCCAGAGAACGATGCTAGCTGATTCTGTCAATGTCTAGATATCCCAGACACTGATATTGCATTTGTCACCAACCAGGGATCTTGGCTTTGTTTTTCTGGGGTTTCACTGGTTAGTGGTATGTCAGTGTCAGACTCCATTGTTTGGTTTCCTTGGCTTCAAGGAGAACGGACTAGATAGTTCCAGATGTTCAGTTTCCCCAGCAAGTGTTAATGGGTTTGGATCTCCTGCTCCTGGTCAGCTAGCCTCCCAGGTGAGATGAATGAGGTGAAACTGGATGAGGTCGGTTGACCATAGTACAGAATAAAAGCCTGCAGTTCCAAGAGCACGAAGGGATGGTGTGTTGTGTCTTGGGGGATATCTGGATCAGAGGAATAGGTATGAAATAAGAGGAAGCTTTGCATTTGACAGGCTTGTTTGTGAGGTGGTGAATAGGAGGCCACGGCCAAGCAGAAGCTCTGTAGAAAACACTGAGAATGGGGTCTGTGAGCCTGTTGCCTGTTTCGGGGGAAAATTGAGGCGCAGACCCTGTGAGAGGGGTGAGCTGGAAGCAAATTGCCTCCACACCATCTGTCTGTGCACGTACAGACCAAGGAAGTGGCAGCTACTACTTTTGTGTACGTTTTTCAAATCCCAGTACATGTGTCGATATGTAACAGTACCTCCTTCCCTACTGCCTATTTGACAGCAGGCATTTTTCAGATGCTTTGGTAGGGGACTTGAATCCTGGGTAATTGTTAATGGCATACTGAGGAAAGTTTATTTTAAAAATTTCAAACTAAAGTGAGACATCTAAAACCAAATTTAGGTAATTGTATGGGTGGAGTGGATTACAGAGATATTGATAACACCTGCAATCCCATTGGCAGGAAGCTCAAACCCATTGAAAAACAATCCATCTATTTAAGTGGCTAACTTTAGGTTGTCAAGTTTAACTTCTTGAATTAAATGTGGAAAAGCAGGTTATTATAAGAAGGCAGCAAAGGACTATGACCATTTTTACAGGCGACACACCCGTGCATGCCCACGCAGGAATCTGTGTGGGCAAGTCCTGTGTGTACAGCAGTAGTAGCAGCAGCAGCAGTGGGTGGGCATGCATGCACGCTGCTGCAAAACACGCATGCCCACCCACCTCCATCCATCACTCATGTACGGAGCAACCGGCAACCGGCTGGTTGCTCCGTGCGTGGGGATGTGTGGGGGATGGATGTGTGCCGGTGTGTGCCCGTGTACACCCTGCCGAACCGGTGTGCACACCAGTCCCCCACTCCCCACCAGCGTGGTCCATTTCAAAAGGATCTATGTTTCCCTGTGCCATAGTTGGTACTATAATGATGATGAAAGATGCCTATCTCTTTCATTTTAACATTCTGGAGTTCTATCAATTAAGGGACAAGTGGACAGTTGACTTAAACCCCCTGAATTAATCTTCAGTAAGAAAACAACAAAATAAAATCAAAAAATGTATTTGTTTCTTTTTAATGTTTGTTGTCTGCACCCAAAGTTCTCTCTCTGTCTAGTCCTGTGTGCAGATAACAGACACAACAAATCTCCATAACATACATACATATTTTAGAATTCAGGTTGTTTTCCATTCTGAGCCTGGCAGGCAAATGCCAGCAAGTTCACAGCCATTCCCAACTAAGGCTAGATGGCCATGTTGCACAGATTCTGAAGCTGTAGTGATGAATCACTCACAAAGGAGTTCAAGCAAAACCCCTATAGAATAAAATGCTGGCAACATATGTATTGCACTTTTGATCCATATCTTATAGAGCTCACAAAAAGGAAGCCCATTCCCGAATTCAACCCCTCCCTTTGTCTTGTTTTTCTAATGCCATGCCAGTCCATGCCTGTGAAAAAGCCTAATGTTTCCTCCCTTTGCTGAATCATGCCTAGAATCCATATTTGAAGTCAAGTGTAAAAATGAGGAAGTTGTTGCTACAGGCAGCTGCTGTTGTCTGCCCTTTCTCTCTGAGAAATAAAAGTCACTAAAGACCCCACAACCTTTCTAAGCCTCTACTCTCTGCCATTCAATTATGCCTCCCCTAACATCAATGAAAGGGCAGATTCTTCCTTAGAACAGTATCAACCCACTGAAAATGTTGTTAGAACTAGGCTTCCTCTATCAGAGCTATATAAGGAAGTGCCATACCAGGTCAGACTAATGGCCCATCTAGCCCAGTATCCTGTCTCTGGCAGTGGCCAGCTTCAGTTACTTCAGCAAAATGCACAACAGGTCATAATGGAGTGATCCATTTCGTGTTGTCCACCCCCAGCTCTGGCAGTCAGAGGTCTCATCCCCTGGCCAGTCTGACTAATAAATATTTATAGACAGAGCACGATCCAGCTTCATAGAAGTCAGTCAATGGGAGTTTAGTCATTAACTTCAATGGTAGCTGGATCACGCTCTTACTCTCTAGGAACTTATACAGACATTTTGTGAATCCAGTTATACTATTGGATTTCAAAATATCTCTTGATAAGGAGTGCCACAGGCTAATTATATGTTGGATGAAAGAATACTTCCATTTGTTTGTTTTAAGTCTGTTGCTAGTTAATTTCATTGCATATTCCCTAGTTCTAGTATTTTGAGGATGTCTAGTAATTGTGTCTGGGCTGGGTCTTGAACCCCCAGGCTTGGAGAATTGGACAGGGCTGCCTTAAGGGCTGACGCCACCTCAGGCTGTGCTAAATGGCTAAGTCCTTGTTCCTGTGCCTTTCTTCATGCCTCTCTGCCCCCTGTGTTGCCACGCCCATCCCCAGCTGTGTCCTGTCTCCCTAGCCTTGTCTCCCGGCTTCCTGATTGGCCAAAAGGTAGCATTTAAACTGTAGTGTGGCCATAGGAAGCTGTGGGAGCAACTGTTATTACCTCCCTGTGTACAAGTTGGTTTGAGATGTCTTGTGGACATCCCAACCCTGTGGCTCTTACCCCCTGTGTGCTTGTTGATTCCCTGTTGGGTGTGTGAGCTGTATGGACCCTGCACCTCTTCCCTTCTTTGTTGTATGTTCATACCTATAGTTCTTGTCTTCCCCTGTGTGGAACTCTTAATAAGTGCCCTGGTATTATTACATCCTGTCTTCCCAGTTGTCTTTGCTGGTGGTGTCTGGTTCTTTGTGTTCCCCTGTAGCCCTGCTTGGTCTTGTTCTCCCCCATAGCTCTGTATTCCCCTGTAGCCATGCCTTGCTCCCTCCATAGCTTTGTGGTTCCCCTGTAGCCCTGCTTGGGCTCATTCTCCCCATAGCTCTGTATTTCCCTGTAGCTGTGCCTTGCTCCTCCCATAGCTTTGTGGTTCCTCGTAGTCCTGCTTGGTCTCATTCTCCCCATAGCTGTACATTCTCCCTTAGCCTTGCCTTGCCCCACCCCCCTGTAGCTTGTGTTTCCTCCTTGTCTTGTCTTCCCCCTGGCTCTGTCCCTGCCTTGCTCCCCCCTAGTCTGTATCCCCTCTTGTTGCTCTTAGAACTCCTCTGCCCTCTTTCACTTCTGGAGTTCCCCTCTCCCTCTCTCGCTTTTGTAACCTCAGTGATGAGCTGTGTGCTCTGAGGCCGGTTTCCCTGACTGGTAAGAATGAGAGCAGTCTCAAAACACCCAAGCGACCGGCTGAGGGGTTTCCCCTTCCTGGTGTTTCTCCTACCTGGGTTCCCTGGGCTGTTTCTATGGTTGTCCTCTGGTTATAGGGTCCCTCACCCCTTCTCCCCTGACAGAGAAGGTTCCCTCACCCCTACTCCCCTGACAAAATGACAGCTCCCTATTTACTTTCTCTGCACAACTCATGATTTTGTAAACTTCTATCATATCCACCCCTTCCATCTAGTTGTCTCTTTTCTTAGCTGAAAAGCCCTAGCCTAAGAAGGCTGCTCTCATATATGTCTTTCCATACTTATGAATCTTTGGGTGTTTTCAGATGTGACCGGGTCCACTCTACCACACTTTACCTTGCTTTAGCCCATGAGTCACTGTCATGTCAGTTCCCCATGGCTCCAGATGTTTGCCTGGGATAGATCCCAGCTGTAGTGGTGGCTAGCCTGAACTGTGACTTGGGAAAATCTCAGACTCAAAGCCCAGGCTAGCCTCCACCACGGCCAGGATCTAGCCTCATGAGTAAAGTGGGCTATCACATTTGAAAGTCCAATTTACTGGACCTGGTCTGAAGTCCCTGCTGGTTCCGGGTGCCATGGTGGCTGTCACTGGTTGCTGCGGCTGCCCGTCATGGGAGATGGGTCACTGGGCACAGTGTGAGGGTGGGGGAGATGGACATCTGTGTGTCTCCCTGCCCTCCTGGCCCCCATCGTGATAGTTCAGAGGCCCGGTCTGGTCCTGGCCATGATGGCGACCCATCTGTGGACCGGGTAAGTCCATGGCAGTGCCCAAGCACCGTCACGTATGAAAACACTCCATGTTGTCCTTCTCTGCACTTTTTCTAGATTTACTACAATATGCCCTTGAGACAGAGTGACCAGAACTGCACATGGCACTGAATGTGTGGATGCACGCACCATTAATTTATATAGTGGTTTTATGATCTTTTCAATTTTATCTTCTGTCCCATGCCCAATAATTCCTATATTGTGTTAAGTGCTTCTGGCCTCAGGTTCTTCCACACTCTTTGAGTGTGGTAAGGTGTATAGCACATTCCATCCTTCATAATAGTACTTTTCTTTGGATGAAAACAGACACAATGCTAACTCCACTTTAACACCGCTTTAACATTTCTTACACTTGTTGCAGGGCTGTACTGGTGCCCTGTGCAGCCCTGCAACATGCATAAGAAATGTTAAAGTGGAGTTAGCATCATGTCTGTTTTCATCCTGTGATCATGTCCAAAGAATGGAGAAACAGAAAAGCAGAGACATCGTGGGGAACCATGACACAGTGATGAAGGAATTCATCAGAAGGCAGTGGTGATACCACATTCACACCTGATGCTCCAGCACTGTTAGAGTGACGCGCGGCACAGACACAGGACGCGCGGCACAGACGCCTGATGATGGAAGTAGCACCGGTGCGAATGGGGATCTGCCGTGCCTGGATTTTGTGCCCTGCCATGCGCGAGACTAGCCGTGGCAGATCCCTGTTCGCACTGGCGCTACTTCTATCATCGGGCTCCTCCCGGCTGCCGCGTCTGTGCCTCACGTCACTCTAACAGCACCAGAGCGTCAGGTGCGAATGTGGTATAGGCTCCTGTAAGCACTGCTGAGAAAATAGCATGAGAATACAGTAGTAAGACCTGATTCATTTTTTTTCAAACTTTGAAGATATAATTACAAGCTAGTTTCACTTGTTGGTTTTTATGTCAGCAAAGAGTCCTAGTGTTTCCCTTGTAGCACAAACCGTAGTCAGTGCTAGCTTTCATGGACTTCAGCAGGGCCAGCATGTTGGCATAATGCATTAGTTATAATAAGTTGTTATAACAACTGTAGCCAGGAAAAATAGGCCTAAAAAGTAGGCCCATTTCAGCCCTTGAATTGCTAAAAACCAGGTCAGTATAAGTATTGTCAGTTTTTGGTTCTGTACTGAAAGATGTTTATTAAGCATGTTCTTTCTTATCTATTTGTTGACTGTACACCCAGACATTTTTCGAGAAAACCATGTTCTGTTGGTATTTGACCCCAAGCAGTGGGTATCTTATTTGGTGGGCACTGGTATAGCAAAAGAAGACACAACCTTTAAAATAGGTGACATCTTTTAGCCATCTTGTTTGCTGAAAGCAACCTGGATTAACTAGGGTGCCCAGGAAGTGCCCACCTGGGAGAGGGATTCCTTATGGGGTCTACTCAGGTATGAGATTTATTTTTCCATCCTAACTATGGATAAAATCCATCATAGATTTAAAGTGTTCATGTTTCAGAATAGGCCATGGGATCAATTTTTCTTTCTGCTCTTTTCCTTTCTTATGACCTATGGCACATTGTACAACTAGCAGTAAATACTTTGGCCTTTCACTAAATATTATCTTGTTTTGGATATGGTGAAAGTGCAGAAATTAGCAGTAGCACTGTCCTTGCTCCAACTATTTTGCTTTGACTTTCTTAGGTTTGGAATGCAGTAAACAATATGGTTGTTGAATCTACTTACTACTTTGTCTTACATTGGTTTCTTCATCTCTCTTCAGCATAGACTTTTGAGATCTGTACCCCATTCATTGAAATTGTTTCTTATTAATGTACTTGTGTTTATTCACATGGTGTACTTCCATTAAAGTTAAATTTTGTTAATGATGTGAATTTGTCTACTTGTAATGGCTTTCCATTGATATTAGGTGTGGGTATCAGAATATCAATTAATAATGTGATTACTTTAGGGTTTTAAGCAATAGCAGTCTTTAAGTTGGGGGTTCTGTTTTATTGGAGAGACAAGGCCCATAGGGGTTTAATTTGGCCTAAAAAGCAGTTTGCATAAAGGAATTAGAAGAGACACGGATAACATGTTTGTTTATGGGACACAAGGTCTTTTTGCAAGTTTGGGTCAAAACAGTTTCTCATAACATAAAATGAGTTGAAAACATGTTTTCAACTAATGATTAGGCCATAATATTGATGATAGAGAAACACCACCACCCCATGGAAAAGGTGTTTTATTGTTTCAATCATATCTCAAATACTGAAATAGGTTTAATTTTCAAGCTAAATAAGGGTTTTTAAGGCTGTCAATTGGAGTAGTATTGAATTAGCTTCTTTAGCGTGACCAATGGTCATTGCTTAAACATACATACAAAAATAGACAAGACCAGACAAAACATATAAAGTATAGAATATAAAAGTATAAAATTGGAGTAATAGTAATCAACAATATTTCACAATGTAAATTCCAAATTGTTTTAAGGTATTTTAATGAAAGAATTCTGTATATCTTAGGAAATCTAGGGGAGAAATTAGAGACTAATTTAGGGGAGAAATTAAAGACTAAAGACATTAAAAATAATGTATTTAATTAGTGAATTTATTTCAGCTTAAAGTTTGGCTTCAAAATTATACCTAAATACACCATTCAGATTAATAGTTATTGTTCCTTTAAATTGTGTCTTAATGAGAAACTCAAAGTATTATAAATCAGTGTTGCTCTAGAACTCTCTTTCTAAGTAGTAAAGGTAAATCTAGACTCTGTTCTTCAACAACTTCCTGAAAAGAATCCCTATATGAAATTATGTAGAATTAATAGAATTTAATAAAACTTCAGTGAAGCTAACAGACTCTATTGAAGTGGGACAAAGATCAGGACTGGTAAAAGATTACAATGGTCTTGGTTCATTCATAGAAGTAAGAAGGGGTGAAGTCAAAATAACCAAGAAGATACTGCTGTGAAGACATGGAAACTAAAAACATCTTTCTTTTGCATCATCATGTGGCAAGAGGCAAACTTCATGCTGGTTGGTGGTACCCCTGACCCTGTCTCTTATACACATCTAGATGTGTATAAGAGACAGGGATATTGTTGACAGAGGAATACACTTGCTTGCTAACCAACATGCTGCTGGGCCAAGTCACCTGTTTTTGTCCCAACTCTTTCTTTTATTTTCCAATCTTTTATTTTACTACTTTTTCCTAAGTCTTTTATTTTTTATTTTTAAAGCCACTTTTCATTTTAAAAGCTTCTTTAAGGCTACTTTCCTCTTTTTAAAAATCATCTTTATTTTGACATTTTATTTTCATTTTAACTTCATTTTTCTAATTTTCACTCTTTTCAAGTCATTTCTCTTTTTGTCTGAAAGTTAATTTAAAAAAAAAAAATCTTTCCCCATTTTTCAAGGGCAATTCTTACTTTTCTTTAAGGTTTTGTCCCCAGGTGCAGAGTTTACTTTTTTTTTTTTAGGGAAGCACTGTATTGGTGTTGGATAATCTGTTTCTTTTCCATTTTTCTTTTAACTCTGGTGGGCAGAGTTCCCCCAAGTGCTTCCATGTCTTTTCCCCTCCCTTTTTGGAGCTTCAATGCTCCTTGACTGTTGAGAGGCCATGCCTCAATCTCTGGACAATTTTGTTTTATATTTTTCTTTATCTTTTCTATCTTTTATTTTTACTATTTTTACTTTAATCCTTATCAAAATTCCAGCATAGCAGCAACTTAACATCTTATCTTCCCCAGCAGGATTCCACAGACCTTGGACAACTTTTATGGGACCTTTGATATCTGTGTGGTGAGATATATTCTCCAAGAATATATATATTTATAATTAACTGTGTGTGTGTGTGCTTCTGTAGTGCTTTTATAGTAGTGCTTAAGCCAGTTTGGCAGGGTAATAAATTGTAGTATTTAGTCATAATAATTGTCTATTGTGACTTTTTGGTGAGGAAACTTAAGCTTTCCTATGAAGATCCGTGACCCCATGGTGGAACTAATTCTTGGGAGAAAGACCCCTAAGTCTTGGGGTAACACAACTTATACAAATGTGATCTACTTTCTTTGATCTGTCATAGTTCTTTTGCTTTGTCACCTACATTTCTTATCCCGTTCTGCTCACAGGAGGTGCTAAATCCCTTGTTTTTGCCAATAATTTCTGCACAAGAAACTGCATAAGAGCAGACCAAACACATTCTGGTTCCCCCCTCCCCTTTTTTAGAGGATTTGCTAATTGAATAGGGGCCCGATTCCACTCCCATTAATATCAATGAAGAGACTGCCACAGATATTATTGAGAGTTGGGTTGGACCCCATATCTCCAGCTTTACAGAACCAGCCCTATCTGTAGGTAAAGGCTTGTTAATACAAACTGACAGAAGGGTAAATTATGTACATTTTAAGCCTCTTCGGTGATTATCTTTCAAAACAATATCTTAATTCAGTTGATGTGTCCAAGCAACCAGACTTTGGGGTGTTAGAAATCCATAACCTGATTCAAAGTTAGCTATTTGTCCATTATAGACAAGGGTTTCTTGGAAAAAAATGAATTTAATCTCAAAGAGATGTCAACACATTCCTTTCCCTTTTTGTCCATGTAGTAATGTCTTATTTATGCCTCCAAGAGATGGGCAATCCAAAAGGGGAGCAGTGTCAAATAAAAATGCACGAATCAAGATCAAACTTGAAAATCTGCGTATTTAATGGTAATGTTGCTACTAATATTAAAAAGCAACTGACATGTCTGGGACATGTCAGCACATTCCCCATGTTCACCGTCCCAATTAGTCAGGCTGATGTTTGGAAATATTTTTTTTTAATATATTATCTTTCTGAAGAAGCAGAGAAACACATCAAATTGTCACGTTACCTGCCAACATTAAGAACATAAGAAGTGCCCTCCTAGGTCACACCAATGGTCCGTCGAGCCCAGCAGTGGCCAGTCTTGGTTGGTTGGGAGAAGTACTCAAGAGGCCACAATGGGGTGATCCACTCCCTGCTCTTCACTCCCAGCTCCTGACCGTCAGAGATTACGTCCCCCAAACCTACTTAGCTAATAGCTGTTAATGGACCTACCCTCTAAGAACGTAGCCAATGGTTCTTTAAAACCCAGCTGCACTATTGGCCTTGACCACATCTTCTGGCAACAAATTCCACAAGTTAATTGTGTGTTGAGTGAACAAAAAAGACTTTCATTTGTTTTAAAACTGCCGCCAGTTAGTTTCATGGAATGTCCCCTAGTTCTAGTACTGTTTGAGAAGGTAAATAACCGTTCCCTATTTGTGTTCCACACCACTCATGATTTTATAAACTTTGATCATATCCCCTCTTAGTCATCTCTTCTCCAAGCTGAAGAGGTCTAGCCTACCAAGCCTCTCTTTGTACGGGAGCTGTTCCATACCCGTTTTCATTTTTTGTCTTTCTCTGTACCTTTTCTAGTTCTACTATATCTTTTTTGGGATGAGGTGACCAGAACTGCACACAATTATCAAGGTGCAATCACACCATAGATTTATATAGTGACATTATGATAGTCAGTTTTATTCTCTATCCATTTCTGAATAATTCCTAACATTCTGTTTGCTTTTTTGATCACTGCTGAACATTGAGCTGAAGACTTCAATGTACTGTCTACAATGACTCCAAGGTTCTTTTCTTGAGTGGTATCTCCTAATTTAGAACCCAGCATTATGCATGTAACATTTGTCCACATTAAATTTCATCTGACATTTAGTTGCCCAGTCACCCAGTCTTGCAAGTTCCTCCTATAATTCCTCACAGTCCGCTCGGCTTTTAACTACCTTAAATAACTTTGTGTCATCTGCAATTTTGATCACCGCACTCTTTACTCCCCTTTCCAGAGCATTAATAAATATATTCAACAACACCAGTCCCAGTACTGATCACTGGGCACTCAACTATATTTACTTCTCCCTATTGCAGAAACTGACCATTTAGTCCTACCCTTTGTTTCCTGTTAGTAGAAACTCTGGATATTGTACCCTGTGGCTTCAATTATGTATCATAAAATAGACATAGAAAAACAATGGACAAAGGGCAATGCTCTGCTATTTCAAAATAACTTGAAAAATCTGAGGACCAACTCCACTTTCAACACCATCAATGGAAGAATTGTTTTTTATCTCAGTGAGAGGAGGCTTGAACAATGAGACTATATGCCTTGTTTTCTTGTGTTCATGTCCAGTGTACATCTTGTTTCAAATGATAAATACAGTACTTGGTTATGTATTTGATGGTTTGCTCACATGACACTCAGAAGAGCAACACACAATGTATAATCACTTTGTAGTTGTAGTAAATTGCTGTTGCTGGTCTTAAATCCTGGTTTTGGGTGAACAACAGCCAGGTATTTCAAACTGAGGTGAGCTAAAATTGCTTCTAATATGTGAAAAGTGGGCACGAAATCCATAGCAATCTCTTTTTGGTTTTCTTTCTATATATTTGGTCTATTTGTGTTATCTGCTTTATTTAGTCTGGGTTTTTTTTGTATGTGCTATTTTTAACCTTTAAATGCTGTAAAGTTATATAAGGTGGCTCATACCATCTGACTACGTAATATGACTTTGTTTTGTTTGCTTAAAAATTAATTAGAGAAGAAAGAAACCACCCTTAGAAAAAACTGTCAGCCCAGATGTAAAGATATTTTGGGGTGTGGGAACTGCCACTAAACAAGAGGTTTGGGAAAATTACCTTTTAGATGATTTTGAAACTTCATGTGTTTGCCCCAAAATTCTCATCTACTAAAGTTATTTGTTTTGCTTAATCCAGCTGCTATATATTTGATGGTATAGGTACTAGGACCAATTCAGTTAGTGGCTCTTTAAGTAGCTTGAAAATCTGTTTAAATGTGTGGCTGTTTTTAAGCTTTTTCGACAATTTCTCCCCATGTCTTCGGATTATGGAACTCTTTGGCTCAACTTCAGAAGACGTATGATCTGTCTAATAGTTCCACACCCATTTGTGAGAGACTTCCGCCAAAATAAATGGTATTTGCTGACTCCCATTTTGCACTCACCAGTTCCCTCCACTGAAGAAGCAGACAAATGAGAAGAGAATTTCAAAGAACAAAGGAGACATAGCACCACCTACCGGCATGTCATACAGCCAGTTTTCAAGGAGACTGCAGAAGTAGCCATTTTGGTTCGTTCATTTATTTTCTTAGTCTTTATTCCTCAAACGGAGTGGCTGATAGGTTGTTATTCAATTTGAAATAACCCTTTCCCCCCACACTAGCTATGCACTAGATCAAATTCGAAAGTCCTTATTCAGATCTTATCTATGGAAAACTTGCACTGACTTCTATAACAGTATTACTATTGATCTGTTAATCAGCATCTAAACTTGAAGACCCCTGAGTGTTTTATGTAGTGAGTTATCTTGCAGGAGATAGCTTACATACATCTTCTTCTGAACCAAAATGCCTGAATTCATAATGGTTTGAAAAAAGAACTAACTTGAACCTTCTCTCAGAACATGAAGAAGAAATTATATGTGTTGAAGTTTGAAAATCTGAAGTGCATTTTTCTCTCTCTTAAAATGTCTTGTTCATCTGTGTATTTTCTAGATTAGGCCTGACAGTAGGAAAACCATTCTTCCATATTGCTGAGTAGAAGCAACATAAGGAAGTACTAGAATCACACAAGAAAGCCTGCTCATGTAAACTTCCATTGACTTAGAGAGCCATGACTTACAGAGTTGATTACATGGGCCCTTTTTACACAGGCAGCGATGGGTGGGGGATGGGTGTGCTACCATGGTGGGTGGAGGTGGGTGTGTGCCCGTGGGAACTCACCCCCACCCACCGCTCATGCTGTTCACATTGACAAACATCCATCCCCCACCCACTGCCATGGCATTTACATGGATGTCCCCTCCTCATAAAACACCCTCCTGCATACCCGGGGTGTGTGTGTGGGGTGGGGGTGGGGAAGGGGGGCATCCGTGTAAAAATTGCCAGTCTCTCTCTGGGTGCAGCCAGATGATTGCAGTGGCCTTGATCCCTGTGTGGTCCTGTGGCAGGCAAGCACAGCTACCGCACTGTGGAGCTAGCGTGGGGAGCTGGGAAGATGGTGCTGGGCTACTGTCAGAGCTCCTGCCACAGCTGGGCAGGCTGAGGTGCTGGCCACATGAGCGGGTTCCCAGCCTTGCCCCACCCCACCTCCCACCCCTGGTCCGACCAGAATCCCACCCCTGGACATGCCGCAGCAGCACGCAATGGCATCCAACAGAGCCCACCACTCAATACCCCCCCCGGTGGAGCTGTCCATGTGGCGGGGCAGAAGGGGCTCCAGCACATGAGCTGCCATGCCTTGGGCAGCCTTACCTTGGGCAGTCTTATCTCATTCAGGGTAAGGTTGTTACGCAACACGTCCTCAGATTTTTTTTCAGAGAACACTTTTTATTAACCACAAGTATTTGTGATGTGTAGTTTTTAAAAAAGCTTTACATCTAGTATAAAGCTTTACATCTAGTATGAAGATGGCATGCTAATATTTGCAGTGCTAAAAGCAGTATAATAATTGGTCACTAAAAGGTTTGTTTAAAAAAACTTACCAGGAAATGGAATATTTTATTCCTGTGCCATATTCCAAGTCGAAACCTCATGATGGATGTGGAAAATCCCTGTGGGAAAGATCATACCATGAGTAAAACAATAGGTATTGCCACATGTTTATCATCTTTTCCTAGAGGATCAAGAATGACTTCTCAGATGGCTAGGGCCTGAATCTGAATGAGAGTTTTGGGTGTACAAGGAGAACAGCATTGAGTCCTAAATAAATTCTTAATTCTGCACAGCAATGTATCTAGGTTGGAATGGTGTAGATGATGAAATCCCTCCCTCTCCCTGCTGCATCAGTCAGGGGTACTTGGCTTAGCGTTAATATATGTGTAGGTGCTACTTGTTGGCCCCCAGGCTCATGGTCCCGCTGCCGCCGATGCAGATACAGCACCTGTACATACGATAGCTACACTCGTTTCTGCAATAAAGTCCATGCAGCTGGATTCCATACAGATGTGCAAATTAAGGCATAGAATATTCAAGCAAATTAACAAGGGCCCTTTTCAAGTAGAGCACAGAGGCTCCATGGGAGATTGGTGGAGGTGGTGGCGGGTGGGCGGTGTGTGGGCAGACCGTCGCACGGACGCCCACCCACCTCCACCCATCTCCATACACGGAGCATTCACCAATGGCACTTGTTGCTCCATACATGAGCAATGGGTGGAGGTGAGTGGAGCACGGGAGCATGCACCCCCTCACCTACCTGCTGTGGCGATCACATGGACCCCCCCCTCACTGCCCACTCACCCGCACATGTGGGCAAGGGAGGGGGAGATGCATCTGTGCAAAAAGGGCCAACGACAGTAATGACAATTTCGGAAGCATACTTGTCCTAATACACCAAAATCAAAAGTGAATTAGTAGTGAGTGTAAAGAATGTTATAATAGTTTGTAGGCCAACTATCAGACAAAGCCAAGCTAGATTCTTCTTTACTGTTTGAGATAATGGTTAGTGGAACAAATTAAGTATTATTGAAATTATTGTACTTGCAACTATAAACTGAATAATAACAGAGTGGTATAAATTAGACATCTAAATATGCATGGATGTAAAACCTAGTACATGTAGTAAACTTTTTACACTCTTAAAAATACAAATCTTTAGCCATATAATAGTGATGCTAAAATACTCCATTTTCACCTTTTTTGGGTGGCGGGGGGGGGGGAGTAACAGTTAGTAGCTATACATACCAGATCCAGGGCTTTTCAAAACACTATTAACCAGATCCTACACCCATTGAAGTGACTAGAAATATGGCCCTTGACTCCAAGAGCGGGATGACTGGCTCCTATATTCATAGCCTGACATACAGTGCTTTGATGAGCTACTTTTTTATATATAGCAGTTTAAAAAAAAGTAGTAACAGTTTTGTTACAGAAAGCTATCAACTGGACTTTGACTACTTACTAAAACAGATAACATACTTGAGCTATCTTTTGTAGTCTTTTTTAGTTGCAAAAACTATACAGAATCTGCAGTCATCAGAAAGAAAGAAAAGGATCTTTAGCCACTTTCCCTGCTGCTCCTACGGTAGTAGTAGGCAGTGAGGTATCTGCTACTAAAATGAGAAGGTAGGGGTACGAAAGGAAAGCAAGAAGGTTTTTCCCTGCAGTCGGCATGAGAGATGGTTGATTATTGACAGGAAGCCTTAATATAGTTACCAGATTAAGTGAAGGGCAATACAAGAGGGACATTTAGTCACCTAGTAACTTCTCCTTTTGTGAAGCCACACATAGCAGAAAGTTAATTAAAGCTTCTACACTGAGGAAAAGGAATGTTCCATTTGGTAAATTTAGAAACAGCTGGTTAGTTTTATCCATTACTTTTGTGCTAACATCAGTTGAGCTCATTCAACTCTCTCTTTTTATGAAGCTGTCCTTCCTATGCTACCTGATAGCTACTAATTGCTGCAACTACATTTCTGAATTGCAAATTTTCTGCACTGATAAAAACTTTGATTGCCTGTCAGCTACACATAAGGAAAAGATCACCAGTGCTAAATGAGGTGTTCCACGCTTGGATAATAATGCCTAATGAATTATTCAAAAAAGAATGCTTGAATGAAGCAAACAATTTGAAGGGTTACTAGCAACCGTAACAGTTCAACAGCCAAAAGAACAAAAGTATCATCCTGAAAATTACACTAATGATTAAAAAATGTGTATTAATTCTACATTTGGAGAAAAAAGAAATGCCAATCTGATTTTAAAGGTTAATCATTATTTTTTTCAGCAATGCTCTAATCTCTGGGAAAAAAACCCACTAAAACCCCTTTACCAACATTTTGGGGCGTATAATATTATGACATAATATATTCATGTAATTTCCCACACATTAAAAGAAAAAGCCTGTAAATTTCAATTTTCCAATAAAACGATAACCTGGAAACCAGCAGCCTGATCTAATGCCTACTGAAGTCTCTTTGAATCAGGCCCACATATCAGCACAACACTGTCAAGCTTTCAGTAGCTTGGCTAAGTGCCGATAACTTTATGCATGTGTTTGATAGTAGAGAGACCAGGCCCTCATTCCAATTTCAGTGGCTCCATTGTATATCTGGAGTATTGGAGCTACTCCAGTTTTACACCAGGGAAATCAAGATCAAAATTTGGCCCTCATGATGTGTTTTCTGAAAATAGTTTCTAAAAGGGTTAGAAAGGAGTACCACATACAAGTAGAATGTAACAACAAGAAAAATGATATTTATGTGACTGAACATATTTAAATAACTACCATAATTAGCCACTCTTTCAGGAAGAATTTGAATGCCTATTGCAAAAATAAAAATATAAAAAATAAAGCAAATTGCTGATGAAAATGGAAAATATTTTCTTAAAATGCTCCTGGCTGTAGAGAACAAAAAGGAGACGAAAAACCCCTAATAAACCACGGGTTTCATGAATGTCCAGTACTGACACATTTTCATCTTTCATGGAAATATATATTTCTACTACTAAAAGTGCTAATTTATTTTGACAGATGCTAATAGTTGCCAAAAAACTGAGAACAAAATCCTAAGGAATATTGCAGGGAAAAATATGTAATTAGAAATATGTATTAAAACAAGCGTGGAATGGTTGTAAAACCATCAACTGTTTAATGGCTCAAAATTTGCTAAATTTACAATCTAAAGGTATGAAACACAACATCCTGTTCAGGGGAATCCTTAAACTGTAATGCAATGTTTACAATTCTAAGGAGGCATTTTAAAAAGTAGTGTTTGTTAAATGAAACCCAGTGAACCACTTAATTACCTCTGCTTTTGATTTTACAGCTCTAAAGCCTTTGGTATTAGTCGGCAATTAGTAATTTTATTATAAAGATGTTCAATGTCAAGATAACACTTCTTCTTGTTTCTGGCAGTGACACTGAGTGGTGGGTAGAAGAAATGACTTCGGGAAAGCATAGCTGACCATCTGCTAAGGCCTGCTCACTCACTGATGATTAATCCTTCCCCTCGAGGACAATGTCTCCATGTGTTTCTCTTGCTGTCTTTTCGATGTCACAAAAAGAGGTTGATAAACACATTCAAGTCACAATTAAAAAAACATTTTAACTGACAAGTTGCCACTGATGATATTATTAGACAGTTTTAGTCATTGTTGTAACAATGTATTTGGTGGCGTTGACATGAAGTGAAGATGAAGTTTCCTTTAACAGCCCTCTTACCTATTTCTGTGTGTTTTCAAAATGACATTTGCGTTTACCTCAGTGTCTGTAAACAATCAGCTCATAAGCCAAAGAATGGTGCAGTAAGGGAAGGTTCAATGTTTAACAATAAAAAGTAGGAATCTTAGTAGTAGCATTAACTATAATAAAACCTAACAACTACAACAAAATCTACTTTGAAATAGCAAAGATTTTAATGAACTGGTGCTATATTAATAATAATAATAATAATAAATTAATAATAATTCATGCCAAAAAGAGGCCAAAATTGGCTTCCCATATGTAGTTGAACTTGGATGGATATAATAAAGTGGCTATAGTTTACATTGTATGATATGCTAAAGTAGTGCATGTACCAAAGGGGAAAAAAATTAGTGACAATATCAGCAACAATAAAATGCAATATAGGGTGATTTCAGACATTATGGCAGGCCCCATTCACCATGGGCTGTGGGGTGGTTCGGACCACGGCTTGGGGTGCGCCAACAGACGTGCGCCGCTTCTCCCCGGGCTGCGGGGACCGGCGAACCACGGCCCGTGGTGAATGGGGCCCGCCGTAACATCTGTCGGGGTACTGCGGATCGCAGTGGGGGTAGGGCCGCGTGACGCAGCGTGCTGCCACACGGCCCCACCCCCTGTGTGCCGCGCCGGCCCTCCCACCGCCTGACAGGCAGCAAGAGCAGCCAATCCGGCCGCACTCGCCACCGTGGTCAGGGCGGAATGGATTCCACCACCGGCAAGGGTGAGTGAACAGACATGATGAGTCAGCCACCCCTGCCGGGTGGCCATTCACCACACTTCTGGACCCGCTTGAGTCCTCAGGTCCAGAAGTGTGGTGAATGCAAACACGGCCCGCGTTTGACTGTGGTGAACATCTGGCGGGTAGCAAACAGACGTTCACCACAGTCAAACACGGGCCGCATTTGAGTGTGGTTCAGGCGTGGTGAATCTTGGATTCGTCACGTCTGAAATCACCCATAATATGATAATAATGGACCAACATTGTTACTAATGAATGCAGGACCTGTTACTATGATTTCACCAATAAACTGGATATGTGAAAGCAATAACCTATTTTTGCAAATAACAAGGGAATACAACCTTGCAAGTTGCCAAATGACTGGGAAACTGCACATGCTCAGAAGCTCTGCATATCAGAGTGCTTTAAATGGAGTTCCTTAATCTAGACTTCCAAATTTGAAAAGATTGACCTAAAGATCTAAACTTCAATTTGGCCTCGGTTTGATGGGCACACGTTATCTACACATGCCAATAATCAGATCTAGCAACCAGACATCACAATGAAAGGAGTAATATAAATGTTTAGCTCACTAGATTTAGCTATCTAGCTGGTTTGCAGGTGCATTCTGGTGGCTACGCAGCTAAATACAGTCAGTTGTTTTTAGAACTAGTTGATAGTGTGAAGCCACATCAGGGAAATTGGAACTGTGCTTAAAACAAGCACAAGCAAATTGTGCTTTAAACAACTACTGTCATTTTCCACACAAGAAAATCTCAATAAAAGTCTCCATCTCCATTTCCTGTCATATATTGAAGTTCTTGGATCCTGTTTAGGAGACCATGGAGCCTCGTCTGCTGTTTGGGGTCTATGGCTTGGCAGTGCAGCTACATAGCTGGAGGGATCCATGCTGCATCAGTCTGCCCTTGCAACATCCAAGATATTCCATTGTGCCGAAGAGAGGTTTACCGCTGAGGGAGTTTTACTGCTCATTCTGCATTTATGGCTAAGGGTCAAACCACTGACTGATTCTGTATATCATGCCCTTGAACTTCGAGCAGATTTCCCAATGTCATTATTAGGAGTTGTGTATATGGACTGAGGGCACGATATGGCCCAGAATATTTGTTTTTACCTCAGCACTAATTATAGCATATATTTGCGCACACACACAAATTATAGCAGTGACAGAACAATAAATGTATTTGAAAGTGATTAAGACCTTCATTCAAGAAAAAGTCCAGCCTAGAAATGTTACTTCCATCTATTGAAAAATGTAGAATAAACAAAAACAAAATCCTAACATGCTATATGCTTTAACCCAATTATTTAATGTGACTAAATAGTGCCCTTTTCAAGGCACACCCAGAGGCATGAAAAAGGCATATGACTCCCACTCCAATGAAAATGGTTCACTAAATTCAGATGTGACCTAATATGGGGTCGGGGGAACAAAATATGGAAGGGGAGTAAGGAGGAATGATAAGGGTGCAACCTTGTTGATGCTGGTAAGTGAGTAGAGGCTAGGACGTGATATAATGGATCACACCGATTTGGGGTGTGTTGTTTGGATGCTTTTCTTGATTTTGTTTTTGTTGTGATGATAAGTAGGTAGATAAATAAACAGAAAATTAAGACTCTGATCAGGCTCCCATTAAAGGTAGTTGGAGTTTTTGTTTTTATTTTAATGAGAGCTGGGTCTGCTCCCCAATGATCAGATCTCCCGGAAGCTGTGGGTTTTCAGCAGGGATTTGGAAGAAGGAGGGATAGGCAATTCTTGGCCTTGCATAACAACTTAGGAGGGGGGGCCTTTGTGTATGGGGGAGCCTCAAAGTAGAAAGCCAGAAGTAGACGCAGTGGTTGGCAGGATGACAGTGTTGCTGTGGGGTAGTAGTGCAGTGTGTGGGGAAGAAAATGGAAGACTTAGCAGGAAGGTTCAGATAGTGTAGGGACATGTTGAAAGGCTTGAAGGCAATGATGAGAGGCTACAGCTTGATGTATTAGGAGAAGAGAGGGATTTAACTGAGGGATTTAACAAAGGTGGTCAAATTGATGGACTGATCAATAAAAAGGCCTTTGAAAAAATGTTTTCTCTAGAGTGGAAGCAGCCAAGTTAGGTGCCATAGGCATTCTGCTGTAATTAAGTGGGAGATGATAGTTTGTTATCAGTATTTGTATAGCACATTTAGTGTTAAAGTAGTTTGCAATCATTATCTAGTTTACCCTCACACAACCCTGTGAGATAAGGGTGAAAACAGACTAGGGATGGGCAAACGCGGTTCGGAAGTTCGGAGTTCAGCCCGAACTCGGCCTGTTCGGACAACCGAACCCGAATCCGAACACGAACTGACCGAACCAAACTCAATTCCGAATGTCAAAATGACCGAACAGTTCGGTCAGTTCGGATCGCATTCGGGTGGCAAAAACAGGGTCACTGAAAGGTCAAACGTAACAGGGAGGGGTAGTCAGTGAGGAGCAGACTTCCAGGCACCAGGGGTGGAGAGGCTTGCAAGAAATGAAACTATCTGCCTCCCCCCTTCCCAACACCTTCTGAGCTAGTCACTGCTCCTCAACAGCAGGCGTTTCAGAAGGCTCCCTCTCCCAGCATTTCCCAGCTCCCCAATCCATTGCAATCCTCCTCCCATTTCACCCATCCACCCCATATTCTCATTCATTTATTTATCTTAGCTTAGATAGATTTAGTGGTTATTTTTTGTTTTTACCCCTCCCTGTGTTCAATCTTCCTTCCTCACTCCCCCCTCCATTGAATCCTTTCCCTCTCCCATATATTCCATTCCAGATTCCCTTCCCTTCCCCTGTTTTTTCATTTAGAGTAGGATTATTAGATTGCTTTAAGTTTCATTTCAGTTTTGTACTGAAATGAAACTTAAACCTTAAACTGAAACCTTGTGTTGTTTGTGATTCCCCCCATCCCATATATA
>QEPC01008061.1:804281-820702 GCA_003113815.1 Sphenodon punctatus | reverse complement strand
CCCTGGCAACTGGGGAGGCTGGGGAGGGGAAGCCCCGAGGGTTTTTTCATTCCCCTCCCCTCATGGAATCTCCTGCCCCGCGTCCACGCAGCGCAGGCTGGAAATTCTGCGCTGGGGTAAGCGGGGCAGGAGATTCCGCGGGGGGAGGGGAATTCCGCGGGAAATCTGCGAATTGCATACCCGCATTTCCCTTGGGGCCCTGTACATGGGTGATAAAGGTGTAAATGGAAAAGTGGCTCCTGGTCCTGTATGTGGGAGACAGGGGGGTGGGGCAACTGCGGGCGTGCAGGGACCGGTCAGAGGAACCCCAGGGGGTGGGCCGGAGCAGTGGGCACCCCCCCTGCATGGGCACTGTCCTCCGCGAGCGCTTTGTGCGGCTGGATGCCATCTGCCAACAACAACCCCCCCCTTGGGTTTGCGGCACCTTGGCCTTGGAGTGCTAATTAGTTGGTATGTGAGAGCTATTGTGTTGTGCAGCTGTGCTGGGTCTGCACCCCATGCCTTGCTCTGTTGTGCTACAATGTTGCAGCCCGTGGTCGCTTCCCCTGTCCTTGGGACCCCCGGGAGGCCCCTCGGCCCTGGAAGGTGTGTGAGGCCCCCAGAGCTCCGTGCTACTCTCCCCGGACAGTTGGACCATGGCTGCTTGTCCATCCACAGGGCTCCCGCTTCCCATCCCCTATGGGGCCCCCCGTATCTGGACCTACACTGAGACCATGTTCCTCTGTGACCTGTGGCGTAGCCCTGCCATGCAGCTGCTCCTGGGCAGGCTGGACAACCACTCGTCCGCCTTCGTGAGCCTGAGCTCTGGACTCCGCTACCTCGGCTACAAAGCAAGTGCACAAGATTGCCGGCTCCATGCCGAGACCCTGGGGCTGGTCCGCTTCCCTGATGGGCGCGTCCCGGTGAATAGGTGTTTGCATGTGCCCTGGTCCAGGTCTGAGACCATGAGTGCGCTGTGGGTGTGCAACCTGGCAGCCTTCTTGCAGTGCCTTGCTGAGGGGGGCCCAGCCTTGTCCGTGTCCTACTTCGGCAGCGTTCACAGGGCGCGTGGGTCCCAGCGCACATGTGTGGCCGTGTATCACCGGCTTCTGGGGCTGGGGCATCTTCATTGGCCCCCGGTTGCAGCCTGCTGTGTAACGGAGCCTTCCGCGGTGGAGATGTCGGCACTGGGACGGGTATGGTCCCATCCAGATGTCCAGTTGGGGCTGTCTGTGCATGACCCTTTCGAGGCTTACTACCTGATCACCCACCACATGTCCGTGCTGGGATACCGCCGGGGCATGATCCATTGGCCCCACCTGATTCATCGGGCCGGGCACCCTGGGCCTGGGCCCCAAGCTGCCCCCAATGACTGCCTGTGAGCCCCTGGGTCCCTCCCTGGCCCCCTTGTGTCCTGGGCCATGTGGGCTTCGGGACCTGCCCGTGGGCCTGACCCCGGTGCCTGCCACCACCCTGCTGTCTCTGCCTTGCTGCCACGACGCCTGCGTCCCTGTGTGCTGCTGCTCCGGCTGTGTAACTGTGCCCCCTCTGGGCTGCTCTTCCCCCTCCTGGGTTGCTTGTGTGCCCCGGGAGTCCGGGGCCCAAGGACTGCCCCTCCTGAGCTCCTTCACTGATGGGGCCACCCATACTTGGACCTGCTGTTCTGGACTGCCTCTCCTGGCTGCCATTCATTTGTCCCTCGGTGGGATGCCTTGCCTCCATGTGCCTCCTGGGCCCTTCCAGGCTGGTTTGCTGTGACATCTGGCCGCCCGCTGTGGCATTTGCCCAAACTTCAGGGCCCCCCCTTTCTGGGACTGTGTGTTTGCTGTGGGGGTGCCCGTGGGGATTGTTCTGCTGTGGGGTAGGATGTACCTGGTACCGGTGTCCCGCCCTGCCCCTGTGCCCGTTCCTCCCCTCGTCCCAGCCCCGCAGCCCCCCCGGTGCCCGGCCTGCCTCGCATGGTGTCCGGTCGCCCCGTGTCCCCCCCTTCCCTTTCTTTCCTATCCTCCATGCCTGTGTGTGTGTGTGTGTGTGTGTGTGTGTGTGTGTGTGTGTGTGCCTGCATGTGTGTGTGTGTGTGTGTGTGTGTGTGGTTGTGTGGGATTGGGCTGGCATGTGCCCCCGAGTCCCCATTGTGTGTGTGTGCGTGTGTGTGTGTGCCTGCTGTGTGTGGTACCTGTGCGCCTGTTCTCCCTCTCCCTCTCTCTTCCCGTTTCCCTTGTGTGGGCATTCCCTTTTGGCTTCATTTGCCCTCAGGCGGCCATGTCTGTGTCCCGCCCCTTCCCGGGGGATTCTTGGTGTGCTCACCACGGCTGGGAATCGGCGTCACGTCTGTTGCGCTGCCCCGGTCCATGATCTGGCGGCCCGATTCCCATCCGTGGTCCCGGTCCAGTCACGTCTGTTCAGGGCTTTTATTGGCCCTGGGGGTGGTTGTTCTGTTCACCCCCACCGGGAAGCCACTGTGGTGAACCGCCCGCCCATAACGTCTGAAATCACCCTACGGGTGAAAACAGACATGACGCTAATCACCCTTTAACCACCCTCGGTGGTCATTTATGCATGTTGCAGGGCTGTATTGGTGCCCTATGCTGTCCTGCAACATGCATAAATGACCACCACGGGTGGTTAAAGGGTGGTTAGAGTCATGTCTGTTTTCACCCAATGAGAATAGAAATCTCAGCCCCAGTAATTCCTTCGCTTCAAGATGCAGGACCAGGATTGTATAAGGAATTAAGTCACAAATGAAGGAATAGTGACAGATTTTCATAAATACATTTCAAAAAGTTGACAATCAAAGCAAATCCAAGGAGATTTAATGGTTTTGAGTATTTTTTTAAAAAGCTAAATAGATGTGTTTGTTATCAACATAACACTGAAAGCTAAAACCCAAACTGTACTGATGAGCAGAACCCCCCCCCCCCGCAAGAGAACACACATGGTACAAGCTATCCTATGTCGTCAAGGAAGGATAAGGTGAATAACTTGGTTTGTGATGTTCCTCATTTTGATGACTTTGATAGCAGGAAGAAAACTGTTATTTAATTAGAGCATTAATAAAATAATCTAGATACCTCATTGCCCTCAAGTTCATTCAAAATTTGCTGTTACCTACGTTACAGCATCTTGCCATTGCTACTGCAAGGAAACCCCGGCCATGCTTTGGGTCCCTCAAATAGCTTACTCTTTCTTCTCCATTGTGCAACATTCAGGTTTCTATTTCTCATCCTTAAGAACCACCCCCTTTAAGGACCTCAAAGGCCTCTCTTTTACACATGTCCATTTGTATGTCCTATTCTGCTACCTTTGTTATGCTAAGCTTATGAAATTACTCATGAAATAAATTAAACTATTGCTATATTCATGAAACAGGCAATGCCACTGACTTAATTAATGAAACAGATAAAGGCATTGAGATATATTCACAAAATAAATCCTCTAATTTGTGAAACCCTCTACCTGATTCATGAAATTTTACAGAGGATGTGCTTATTTCATGAATTAGACAGTGGCATTTCCTATTCCAGTAATATAGCAATATTTTGATTATTTTATGAATAAACCAATTTCACAAATTTAGCATAACACCTATATGAAGCTGCCGAGTAATAACTGGGAGGATAGATACTAGGAAAGAAAAAGGAAGCTAGGATTATAAAATGATGGTATATGCCTCTCAGGCTTCCAGAGCCCCTTTTAGTAATTCCATGTGTCAAAAGCTATGCAGTTGCAGCAGAAATGTGGGTAAAAAAAGGTCTCATGTTAATTATAACATGACACATCCTGAGTCAATCAATTAACCCCATTCCAAATGGAACATGAGGCAACGACCAGATTCCTTCATACCCCATGATCCAAGGATGTTGTCTGAGTCTTGCTCTATGTAATACACAATTGGGCATGGTCTTTGTCCACCATTTTGTCATGTCACCTGAGATATGGGCATCCTGATTTCCTTTTTACAGACAGGCAGTTCCTTTCCCACATATTAGCCTGATCTCTTGGTCTAGATGGTTCCATTCTGTTCAAACATTCCAGTCAGGTGAGACTTCTCTTTCTGATAAGTTCACGTTCTAGTGGTTGCTCTGTTTGTTATCCTCAAAGAAAACAGCAAAAAATTGCTTGTGGAAAAATCTCTGCATTATTTCTGGCTACTATCATCATCAGGACCATGATCTTTTGGATGGATAGCACTGATGCTAGCAGTTAGCAAGAGCTAGGGATGGGCAAACAGATTGCGGTTCGGGTTCGACCATTCGGTTCAGTCCAGTTCAGTTTACCCGTTCAGTTTGGCCGTTTGGGTCGGTCGCTGCATCTGGGCTCGGCCGTTTGGTTCGATCGTGTTTGGTTCGGGCGTTGGGAAAAAGGCTTTCTGTGCAAGGAATGATGGCCCCAGACCCATGACGGTGGATCCTGGGGCTAGAGTGGCAGCTTCTGGATATTGGCCACAGCCCTCCCTGCCTGTAACTTGGTCCCAGAACCCTGATGACAGGTCCTGGGGCTGGAGTGGCTGTTTCTTGGTGTGTTGGAATGACATTGCCTCTGTGCGAGGAATGATGGACCCAGACCCATGATGGTGGGTCCTGGGGCTAGAGTGGCAGCTTCTAGGTATTGGCCACAGTCCTCCCTGCCTGTAACTTGGCCCCAGAACCTTGATGGCAGGTCCTGGGGCTGGAGTGGCTGTTTCTTGGTGAGATGGAATGACATCGCCTCTGAGCGAGGAATGATGGCCTCAGACTCATGACAGTGGGTCCTGGGGCTAGAATGGCAGCTTCTAGGTATTGGCCACAGCCCTCCCTGCCTGTAACTTGTCCCCAGAACCTTGATGGCAGGTCCTGGGGCTGGAGTGGCTGTTTCTTGGTGTGTTGGAATGACATTGTGTCTGTGCGAGGAATGATGGACCCAGACCCATGACAGTGGGTCCTGGGGCTAGAGTGGCAGCTTCTAGGTATTGGCCACAGCCCTCCCTGCCTGTAACTTGGCCCCAGAACACTGACGGTGGGTTCTGAGGCTGGAGTGGCTGTTTTTTTAAATATATATAGATACACACACACACACACACACACACACACACACACGCACACTAAATCTAACTGCTATTAACTATTCTGAAACCTATTGAACTAAATGGAATATCCTAATAATTAACTACAAAGGCCTTGTCCTACAAACACACTCTATCTCTATCTCTATCTCTATCTCTATCTCTATCTCTATAACTAAGCTAACTACTATGTAGATCTATCTAGTAACTATCTATCTAATAACTATCTATCTACATATTACACAGGAGGAAACACAAAGAACACAGGGACGGGTACAAAACTGAAATGAAAATCAATCTAATAATAATTCTACTCTAAATAAATCTAAAACTTAAAACAGGGGAAGGGAATCAGGAATGGAATAAGAGGGAGAGGGAAAGGATTCAATGGAGGGGGGAGGGAGGAAGGAAGATTGAACACAGGGAGGGGTAAAACAAAAAAATAACAACTAAATCTATCTAATCTAAATAAATGATAATATGGAGGTAAATGGGTGGGATGGGTGAAATAGGAGGATGGCAATGGATTAAGAATAGGAAGGAACAAAAACTGTTGGGAGAGAGGGAGCCTTCTGAAATGCCTGCCCTTCAGGAACAGTGACTAGCTCAGAAGGTGTTGGGAAGGGGGGGAAGCAATCAGTTTTGTTTCTTGCTGCGCCCACCTCACCGCAAGCCCCATTGGCTCTGTGCAGCCTAGCCCGTGGCCAATCACAGACTGTGAAGCCAGTGGTCTGAGGCGAAAAGGGATGATGATTGGGCAGGCTGGCTGCTACTCCAAGCCTCTCCACCCCTAGTGCCTGGAAGTCTGCTCCTCAGCTGACTCCCCCTCCCTGTCACATTTTCACTTCACTTTTTTCACATTTTGCCTTCCAGTGACACATTTTTGCCACCCGAACTCACCCGAACGCGATCCGAACTGACCGAACTGTTCGGTCATTTCGACATTCGGATCTAGTTCGGTTCAGTCAATTCATGTTCAGATTCGGGTTCAGGTTCGGTCGTCTGAACAGGCCGAGTTCTGGACGAACTCTGAACTTCCGAACCGCGTTCACCCATCCCTAGCAAGAGCCTGAGTCCCATGTATGTACGCTGAGTGCTAGCACTAGTGCTATCTGGCCAGCGGCACTGGATCTAGAACATCATAGCAGTGGCATGTGCTTGTGATGGGATTGAGGCCTGTCTGCCCCACTCTAAGCTGGCTGTAACTCAGTTTCCCCACTTGCAGATCCCACTAGCGATGAAATTCTAGGAGTTTGGTTCCAGCATTTACCAAAAACCGTTTGGTTTTGCACAGTTATGATAGTATTAGTACCTATTCTAATGTAAGGCCGTATTCACAACTGCAGCGGCGAGACCTGTGAGGGAAGACGCGGCAGCGGGGAGGATCCGGAGAGCAGAAGAAGAGCCGGTGTGAACCGGGATGTGCCGCGGCTTCTCTTGCGCATGTCAGGGCAGGATTTTGCTCCCTGACATACACGAGGGAAGCTGCGGCACATTCCCGTTCACACCGGCTCTTCTGCTCTCCGGATCCTCCCCGCTGCCACGTCTTCCCTCGTGGGTCTCGCTGCCACAGTTGTGAACGCGGCCTTAGTATGATTATCTCCATTTTACCTATGAGGAAACTGAAGGTCTGATCCAAGGTGCAAGCATGCACAGGATGCATGCAGCCACTGTGTGTGCACCTAGCGCAGGATGAGGGCACACCAAGCTCAGGATGCCAGTGTACTGTGTGTGCATCATGCACAATTAATGCATACCATAAATGTAGCGCACACATGTTCTGTGTTTTGTACATGCACCTCCATTGGTGCACACACATTGTGCACTTGCTACACAAGTGTACTGCCTGCATGTATTTTATTTGGGTTTTTGTGCACGCACCTTAAATTGGCCGTAGAAGCCTGGAGAGGGTGAAGGAAATTGCCCGAGATAACACTGTGGCATAAAATGTGAATGGAACCCAATTGTCCTTACTCCCATCCCAGTGCTCTAGCTATTGGACCATGTTCCCTTCTGTCACCTTTCCTTTACCATTGTTACTCTAACCACTTTCCCTAACTTAGGAGTAATTTTCTAGGCCTGTCATTCTAGCACTTTTTGGGTACAGTCTCATGAGCTGGGGCTGACCCAATTCCCCACCCACCCCAGGGTGGGCAATCACAGTCACCATATTTTGGGTGGGAGAGGGGAGTAGGCCACATAACCTGCCCCTCGTGGGGAACCCAGGCGTACCGCTGTCTGAGGTCCCACCACACCCTTGGGTGGGGGCCACATGCAGGGATGCCCAGCCCCACTCCACCCACCATCCCTTGGCCCACCCACTATTCCACCCCCAGCTATGACATGGCTGCATGGGAATAGTGAACATAAGAACATAAGAAGTGCCATACTGAGTCAATCCAATGGTCCATCAAGCCCAGCATCCTGTCCTCTGACAGTGGCCAATCTCAATTGCATGGGAGAAGAACCAACAGTCACAATGGGCAATCAATTCCCCATTGTTCACACCCAGCTCCAGACAGTAAGAAGTTCACCCTGTAAGTCACTTGGTTAATAGCCATGAATAGGCCTACTCTCTAAGAACTTATCCAGTCCTTTTTTAAACCCAGCTATAATACTGGCCTTGACAACATCCTCTGACAACAAATTCCATAGGTTAATTAAGCGTTGAGTGAAAAAGTACTTCCTTTTATTTGTTTTAAATCTGCTGGCAGCTAGTTTCATGGAGTGACCCCAGTTCTAGTACTATTTGAGAGGGTAAATAACCGTTTCCTATCTACTAGATTTTATAAACCTCTATCATGTCCCCTCTCAGTCTTCTCTTCTCTAAGCTGAAGAGACCCAGCTTGTGAAGCCTCTCTTTGTTTGGAAGCAGTTCCATACCCAGGGCCCCGAGGGAAACGCGGGTCTGCGATTTGCAGATTTCCCGCGGAATTCACCTCCCCCCGCGGAATCTCCTGCCCCGCTTACCCCAGCGCAGAATTTCCAGCCTGCGCTGCGGGGACGCGGGGCAGGAGATTCCATGAGGGGAGGGGAATGAAAAAACCCTCGGGGCTTCCCCTCCCCAGCCTCCCCAGTTGCCAGGGCCCTTTAGATAATTAATTGTCTTACCAGGGATGGCAGCAGCAGCTGCTCCGTCCAGCGCGCTCTTTTCCTGCTCGTACTTCCTGGCCCCTCCCGACGGGGCCTCTCAGGGCGACGCAGCCGGATGACGTCATCTGGCTGCGTCGCCCTGAGAGGCCCCGTCGGGAGGGGCCAGGAAGTACGAGCAGGAAGTACGAACGCGCTGGACAGAGCAGCTGCTGCTGCCGTCCCTGGTAAGGCAATTTCTTTTGTTTTTTTTGGGGGGGGGGGTGGGGAGAGTCAAGCACGCCCCAGCAGCTCGGGAGGGCAAGCCCCGGAAGCTGGGGAGGGGAAGCCCTGAGGTTTTTACCAGTGCGGGGGGAGGAGGAAGCAAGCCAAGCCCCCCCCCCCGCATGGGAAATCGCACCGAGGCGCAGAATTGGGCCCTGACTCCCGCGGAATTTTTAAAAAAATTCCGTGGAAGAATCGGGGCCCTGTCCATACCCTTTATCATTCTCATTGCCCTTGTCTGTACCTTTTCTAGTTCAGATATGTCCTTTTTGAGGTAGGGTGACCAGAACTGCACACAATATTCCAGGTGGCTTCACTCTAGTTGGGGAATTCTCCCAACTTTTACAGTTCTTCTCCCCACACCATCCCAAAGGCATCAGATAACTCACAGGGTAAAAACATCTGCTTTTAGAAAAAATGAGCCATACCAAAAGAAGACTTTGTTCTCAAAATAAAACCAAAGGGCACAAAGGCTATGCCACACTTCAGTGCATAAACACACTATTTTTTCTAGAACAAAGAGAAAAGCAAGGTTCTGGATCTCAGAATCAGTCTCTTCTTAATTGCTTCTCCACTCGTCTCCGGTTTTAAGGATAAATTTACTGCAGTCAAGGCTGTTGTGCCAAAGCTTTCCAGATCTTATTCAGCCCCAGTCGTTTTCTCTTGTCACTGCTATATTGCGCACAATGTGAATTATTTCACATTTTTCTTTAATAAATTTAATTTGCCATGTGTCAGCTCAATTACTGAGCTGATCTAAGTCATGATGAACATTCCTTGCCGCTCATTCTGTGCCCAGTATGCCTCACAGTTTAGTCTCATCAGCAAATATGGCGAGTTTGCAGTTGTTCTTTCTGTCTAGGTCATTCATTTTAAAAAAAGGTAGAAACAGTAAGAGGCCAAGTATTAATTCCTAAAAAACACCACTTAACACTTCCCTTCTGTTGGGCAAAGATCCCATACTAATACAGAGAGAGCTTGGCTTTTAAAATCCATTTCTACTGCATGTCCTCTCATCAGTCCCTATTAGATTCATCTTCAGAAGCAGCCTGTCATGTAGAGCCTTATCAGAGATTTTTTGAGAACCTAGATAAAATATGTCATCTGCACTGTAATTATCTTCTTTATAACTTTGAGCTCGTTAAAGAGGTCAGTTAGCCATTATTACCTCTTTTAAACTCACTCTGGCAGCCTCAGGTTAGGCACATTACTCAAAACAAGCTCCTGGGAGCTGAGTGCCTTTCCAGCAGGAGCTGGGAACCAGCAAAAAGGTTGCTTATTATTTCATTCCAATATTAAATATTGATGCAGGGTCAGAAAGAATGGAACAGAAAATGGCAAGGAAGGAAATAATATTAGAAAGGAAACAAAAGAAGGAAGGGAAACAAACTCAGAGCTGATATCATCAATGTGGAGATCTTTTTGTAAAACCTGCTCTCTGTCCAGTCCTCAATTTGAGGTCCTGTATATACAAGTGCTTTGTAGGACCCATTCCTCCTGTTCTCTGATTTCCAGATTAGCTTTGCATTGTAGCATTAGAGAGAGAGGGAGGGAGAGAAAGAACATATGGAGGAGGACTGGTTGTAAGTGCTTCTACTGAATCACCTTACAGATACTTTTCATGAAGCAGCAGTACCAGGACAGGTAGGTTAGTAAACCCTGGAACCATTTCCCTCTATATGGGAGAGACAGCAGCTCCTATTAATAATCTCCCACTATTTCATCCAAAGAAATTCTAATTTTCTTCAGGACTGTTGTCTTTCTTTATTAACTTGGCTGTTCAGTGCTTTGGCATAACCAATTTCATCAACACACCAACTGAGCACCAACCAATGCTTTTGCAGTTCAAAAAGCAGCTAACACAATGATCTCAAGTAAATCAGCATATTTAACAATGAAATATAAACATAGGGTGATGTGTCCAACATCACAGTATAGAAGTCAGGGTGGTTTTGTTGTCAGCGTTTCCAAATTTAAAGAAGGGGATAGAATATTTATTTATTAATTTATATGCCACCCTTCCCATTAAGGCTCAGGGCAGCTTATAATCAATAAAACGTATGAGGTTAGGTTACGTTTATTGTTCTGATCCTTAGGCCGTGACAAATAAAACACCAATGATAAACAAACCTAAAACAGTTATTAAATAGTTTACAATACATAATCGTCTAAAAAAATTGTTAACCATACCCAAACAGGTGTCAATACTTAAATAGAAACTGAAATTAACCATTTGTTATGCTTGTTAGAGGTTTATAGTTTTAAAGTTTTATTGCTTGGCCTTAGCCTTTGCAAACAACAACAAAAAACAACAGCAAAATGACAAAGTAAAACATAAACCATAAAAACAAATAAAACCCATCCAGGGTAAACACTCAATTATCCCATACCTGTATAATAAATACAATTCAGTGGTCCCAATACAATCATCAACACTGGGAGAGAATCTATAACCAATTAGCCTCCTCCTTTACCATAATACAACTGGAATTAACCATTTGGGTCCCCCCTTAATTTGACTGCCTGTGCTCAATCTTATTGCCACAGAGGCAAAAGAGGAAACTGCCAACGTAACCTCTGCCTTCTTATCGGCAAACCAGAAAAACAATGGACAATGGTTGCCAAATCTGAATCTGATAAAAAGGTGGTTGTTATTATTTATTAATTAATTATTATTATTATATTTATATAGCACCAGTGATGTACCTGGCACTGTACAGTCACTAGTTATGGACACGTTCCTACTCCTAAAGGGACTTACAATCTAAGAGACAAGGGAGGAGGAGGCAAGGGAGAGGTGAACATCGGGCGAGACAAGAGTACATTCATGAGGTTGAAAAGTTGCAGGCTCACGTGTTTCACTTAGTTACAGGGAACTAGATTCTGAGTGCTGGGGGAAAGGATGCAGTTTCACTCATGACAAGCTAGGGAAGACCTGATGGAAGAGGTGGGTTATCAGGAGGGATTTGAAAGTTGGGAGGGAAGTCAAGAACAGAGTCCTGGAAATCAAGAGAGCGTAGCGAATCCAGGAGGAGGCCATGGTCAACAATGTCAAAGGCGGCAGAAAGATCGAGAAGGACAGAGTAGAGGCTCTTAGACTTAGCTAAGAGAAGGTTGTAGCTGCTTCACTGGATGTGATTGACAAAAAGCACTCCTGGCCATTGCCACAGCCTGAGCACCCAAGAGCACCCCAAGGCTTCAAACCTGACTGACCAAAGAAGGCTGGACTCCATCAATAATAGGGGTCCCTATGTCTTCCAGGTAATAAGGTCAGCCAACCATCATCACTTTGGTTTTCTCTGCATTCAGCATGGGGGTCTCTCCCCACTTTCGCCACTGCTTCTCTCATGACACTTTAACCCTTAACAGACATAGAAAGCATCAGAATGCCATCTTCTATAATACCATTTAGTGATGAGTCTATACCATGGGCTAATGGTGGCTCTAGGATTGTGTGACCCCAGGCAAACATTTAAAAAGGGCCCTTATATTTTGCCAGTGGATACACTAGTAGCAGCTCCGTGTACTATGCAATCAGTTCAGTCCAAGTTGCTGGAGTTGAAATCTGAGTTTAGACCGACCCACTCCTGCTCCCCCTTCCTTTCAGACTGGATAGGCGTGAAAGGCAGAATGAGTTCCCACACTCTGCAAGAGTGTGAGGGGGACATGGCATAGCTGTGTGTGTGTGCGTGCATGTGTGCGTGCATGTGCGTGTAGGAAGTATATGTATATGGCAGTGAGGGAGGTCTTCATAGCAAAAGAGTATATGTGTGAGGGAGGGTAATAATCATGGCAGAGCACATAGCACTTTCTCTCTGTGTTTTTTCTTTTTAATATTTTCTTTAAGAGCAGTCATGGAGTCCTTCAGCTGCAGGGTCCTTGACAATCATCTGTGTCACCTATGGCTAAAGCCTTCTCTAATGTGGAATAGTAACATTTGTGATACAAGAACTTGGGACCTCTCCTAGCTGGACTTGAACATTTGAATATCTTAGTCCATCAGAACAACAAACGGTGAGTTTATGAACACCAGAGTCTATAAGTTATCAAATATTACCTCACACACATTGGTTTTACCCATATGATAGTCATCCTTTAAGACTGGAGACTTCAAAAGCCATCACAGATCTTGGAAATATATTGACAACACTTCTGTGGGTGAACAACTCCTTGAATGGGTCTCAAAACAAGATAAATACCTGTTGTTCAACCACAAACATCCAAGAACCTTCCATCCCTCAGTTACACAGAGAGAATACTACATTCAGAATTGCAGTGTCTCCCCTGAGGAGGGAATGTCCTACAACTGTCAATTCCCCACATATTGAGCACACTATGCTGTAGACATACAAGTTGGCCTTCAAGTCCCTCTAATAATTTCCATAGTTATATGAGAATTTAGGAAGGCTGCTGCATGGAAACCCAGCTCGTTGAATACCCATTAACAGTCAACTCCAACAGGCTCATCAACCTCGTTAAGGAGTCATGAAAAAAGCATCCCCAATGGCAACAGGAAAGCCTATACTACTTACTGGTTGGCAGATAGGGAGACACTCTGGACTACAGGGCAACAGTTAGTCTTCTTACTGCAACCACACTCCTACAGTCATTGAATTCTGATAAACAAGCAAGATGAGCAAAAGATATACAGACTCTGGATTTCACACCCTTAAACAGGAAAGCCTGGAGGCTTCTCTGCAATCTTGGCAATGCCATCTCTTCTCAAAGTAGAGTATCACATGCCAAAGCTGATATCACTGCCACCCAAATGCTCCTGAACTCCAAGGCCCAAACAGATCATCACGAAAGGAAAGCAAAAATGGAGCTTGAGTGCTGTCTCATCCATCTGCCCAACAACACTGGATCTGTCAAAGCAATTCACTACAGAAGATAGGGGCAAGGCCTTAGCACTCACCAAATCTGGCAAGGCTGCAGAGCCAGATGGCCTTTCCCCAGAATTTCTGAGAAATCTAGGTCAGCATGGCCATGATTGGTTGGTGCACTTGTTTGTCAACACACCTGCTTCTGGTCATGTGACCAAGATATGGCAGCAGGAAATGTCATTGCCATTCTGAAACTGGGCAAAGCAGCTGATGATTTAAACAAAATAATGGATATTGTTACATGCATACTGTACAAGCTCTTAGAAAAGATACTTCAAAGTCTTATGTCCCCCTTTGAGGGTTACATTCCTAAAAAACCATCACTGCTTACCAACCACAAATTCCATATACATCTAAGGAAAAGAGCAGTAGACCTCACCTACTGAACAATGGGTTCGCAGAAGGTTCCACTGGGTCCATTTTAAAAACATTGTTTTTGCCGTACAACACTCACCCTGTCACAGAAATTTGGATATGTGATGATCTCATGTTTGCTATCCGAGCAAGCACTTTCATCCACTAATCCAGGGAGTTAGTTACTGGAGTTCCTAAAATCTTGGGACTGTCATCACAAGACAAGTGGCAATTGTGGGAAAGCAGCAGGGTCAAGCATGAGAGAACCTGATCATACACCCTGAAGACCAATCACCTGGTTTCACCAGGCCACATAAGATAGAGAAGGTTGGAAAAACAGAACAGAGGACTAGTATAGGTTATTTTATACACATAAATTCTCTCTCTCTCTCTCTCTCTCTCTCTCTCAAGATGGCATGATGACTTCCTGAAATATATTGGAGTGGTTTTCGATTGTAGCAGCCATGTGTGTCAGCAACCTGTGACAAAGACCACTTCAAGATAAAGGCTCAGAACATCCTAATTCATAAGCTAGCGGGCACCTGCTGGGAAGGAAGCAGACAGTGTGGCAGCCTGTCCTCGTCCTTGTTTTACCTCCATCTTCACAAAGTGTGGAGAACATGGGCTAGCAAGGGGAAACAGGACCAAAGAAGGGGGCACGTGACACGAGGACACAAACCCCACTCACAGACGCACACTATTAGCATTAAAGGAGTCCTCAGTATGGTGTATCGCTCTGTGGTCAATTGTATACTACAAGTCACCTGACCCAGCCACCATTAATCAGTGGGTCTACCGGAGAGGTCACGCCCTGACTTAGAGTGATCCTCCACACACACAGGGCCCAGAAGGGGAAACAAGTGAGGACGGAGGAGGGACCCCAGGCCTTGGGAACCCCAGAGGGGAGCGGGGAGGGATTAGGACAACCACACACAGGAAGGTAAGGAAGGTCAGCAATAAGGAAGACAGAAGCACACACCACTCACACACAATCACTCACTGCACACAGCACTCTTCATTACACAGGAACAGGGAAAGGGAAAGGGAAGGGAGTCTAGTAAACCACAGTTTCTCCAAATACCAATGCATGGGCCAGATCACAGGAACCAAGAAGCTCTGATCAGCAGCAAAGAAGAAAGCCTAATGGCCCTCCTTTTATGTGCCTTGCTCTAGATCCAGCCCTTGCTTCAGCTACAGGCGCTCAGAGTGCCGCAGCTGCCTCTCATCAGTTAATCGCTGGCCCAGCAGACTGCAAGCCGGGGAAGCCTCTACAGACACAGGTACTAGGGGGGTGAGGAGCGCAACCTCTTGGGCACCCCAAGCCACCCCCTGCCCCCTCCTCCGTGGTCCCTGTGGGCCCCGACCCCTCCATACCCTGACAGCAAGACACTTTGTAATACTAGGAGAACGTGAACACATACAAATTCAAACTGGCATATCTGCAAAGATCCCCAAATTCCTGCTTTCCCCACAGCAAGATGTCACCTTTAAGTTTAGAAATCTCATGGAGTTGGTGACTGGAGTTTCCAAAAGCGTGGGACTGTCATCACAAGACAAGTGGCAACTGTTGGAAAGCAGCACCTCAAGAATGAGATAACCTGATTATGGACCCTACAGATCAACCACATACTAGTTTTACTATGCCATATAAGATATAAATGACATAAAAGTGCAGTGCATCCAGGGCTGTCCCTGCCACTAGGCAGACCTAGGTGGCCGCCTAGAGCAGCAGATTAGGTGGAGCGGCAGGCTGGCAGGGAACTTTTTTTTTTTTTTTTTTAAACTTCCCTCCCCCATTGGTAGCAAAGCCCAGCGACCACCTGTCCTGGCTTGGTTCCCCCCCCCCTGCCCTGCCCCCCCCCTTCTGGCTAACACATGCCCCCTCCTCCCCTCCACTGCCGGCTCATGCTGCAGCAGCAGCAACGATCAGGCTGGGAGATAAGGCTGTTTGTTTACAAATAGCTCCTCCCCATGTGCTGATCAGAAGGTTGCTGCCTTGTAAAGAAGGCTCTTTGAGATGGCACCTAACATTCTCACAACTGGGTTGTGCATGCTCACCCTATTCAAATAATAGACCGCGTGATGGTCTCAAGCTGCTGTAGTATAAAAAGTGCTCTCCCCCTCAGAATGACATTTCCTTCCAACCCTTTCTAGAAATAGAAGGAAAAAATTCTATACGAGGCTGGAAAGGTGAGTATTTGTGAGAATGTTTAGAGCCATCTCAAAGAATCTTATTTACAAGGTAGCAACCTTCTGTTCATCTTTGAGTGGCTCCTCACATGCTATTTTTACTAAATATGAACGTGCCTGTGTGATCAAGTATTGTTACTAGCATGCAGCTATTCTGATGTGGCCCAGAGATTTTGTATGTTTTAAATATGTGAACAGGATTTTTTTATCCTGCTATGGCACTACCACTGATGGAGAGAGAGCGAGTTGTCCTACTGGAGTCCCAACCACTTACTGGATGAGATGCTAGTAGGAGGGTTCTCTCAGTCTCCAAGTGGCAGGGTTTTATTCTGCAGTATCTCTTCACAAACCAGATGATCACACTCTTTCCAAATTCCTTTGTTGCTTTGTGTATTCTTCTCATGCTCCCTGTAACAGTTAGGGGTGGGACCCCGGGCCCATTACCGGTTACCGGATTTACCGGTTACCGGTTTCACGAAAACCGGATTCCCGGATTAAATCCGGTATACCGGTACCGGATTTAATCCATTGGTTTCAATGGGGCGCTGTGTCCCCATTGAAAGCAATGGAATAAATTCCTCCCCCTCCCCCTCCCAGGCTGCGCGGGTGGAAGGGGGGAC
>QEPC01008061.1:732475-803407 GCA_003113815.1 Sphenodon punctatus | reverse complement strand
TTGAAACTAATAAAGACATACCTACGCTCCACAATGACACAGGAGAGGCTAGTGGGTCTTGCAACAATATCAATAGAGCATGAGTTAGCCCAAACTGTGGATCTTAAGGAAGCAGTTCATGTCTTTGCATCCAAGAAGGCATGGAAAGCACCACTGTGAGCACCCGCAAGAGAGAATGTGACAGTCACTGACCTGGTGGGGAGTGATAATTTTTTAAACACATTTTTAGATGTGTTATGCATGCGCTTGCATGTAATGTGTTATTACTGTTTAATAAAACTAAATTTTAGAACAGCAGTTGTGTGAATTAGTATATTTCCACCCCATCCCTTAAACCCCGCCCATCCCTAAAGCCCTACCCACTTTGGGCTCTGGGAACGCGCACGCGTGCTTTGCACCCGCGCACATACTTCACACCCCTCCACTGGGGAGGGGGGCGCCAAATTTTGTCTTCGCCTAGAGTGGCAAAATGTCTTGGGATGGCCCTGAGTGCATCCATACCTCACAGGGGTGCTGTGGAAAATGAAGAATAACCTGATATACGACCATGGAAAAGACACACAAACCACGGAGTATCTAGTGAACCTCTGCCCTCTTAGATGCTTCTCCAGAGGAACACTAGAGGAGCAGCCTGAATCCAGTCTGTCTAAGAGAGGAATCCTAGAGAGGATGGCACACTAGATGTTGACTTTCAATGTTGCTGTTAAAGTTGTTAAATGGTAGAAGAGGAGGCCGATTATAATTTAGGTCCCTGCTGTCAGGCTCTCCACCTGGTGAAGAGCCGTCCCAGCGAGACTGAGGAGGCCGGCTCACTGACGTGTAGCTCCGGTTGCTAGGCAACCGACGACGCAATGCTCCGATGCGCTGCTGGCAGGGCAGCTCCAGGACCCACGTGACACTGGGAACACTGTGCCGCAAGCTTCCCAGGCTGCAGGGCAGCTGGGGTGTCAGCTGTGGTGCAGCTGTGGCGCGGCTAATGAGCCACAGGGAGGTGGGGGCCAGGGAATGCGGGAATGTGAGACACCTGAGGCACCGGGAGGGTTTTTGCATAAAGGGTTGACAGAAGGACTCCTCCTTGCTGGTAATCATTGGAGAGGCTGGCCCTGTGCATTGAATTGGATTATAGTGGAGTGTTGACTTAGAGATTTGCGTGAGTGTGACTGACTGACTGACTGACTGATTGAGAGTCAGTGTCTGTGAGTGAGAGAGCTCATGTGCGTAGGTGCTTGTAATAAGGTGTTTGAGAGTGACTGCGGTGAGAACGCCCCTTCCCTCCCATGCCTCTGCACACACACACCCCCAGTGAGCAAGGCAGCGGTGTGTGGTTGCCTCTATTCCTTCCTTCCTCCTGACTCGGAAGGGCACCCTTGGGAAATAAGTGCCCTCAGGATCATATTGGGGCTTTCTCCCAGGAGCCGAGAGCAACCCAGATCATCACTGGGCAGAGACAACAGGTTCCAGGGAGGGAGGGGGAATACAGGGTAGAGGCTACTCACGCTTTCAATGAGGGAAGGCCACCAGGAAGGAATGCTCGGGTTCAGGGTCCTTCACTAGGCCTTCTGGGGAACTTACGGGTTTCCGCGGAAGGCCTAGTGATGTGCTGAGGGGAAGCCAGCCACTAGCGCTAAAGCCGGACGGACCCACGGTGTGCAGCTGCCGCTGCCGCCGCCACCCGGAGGACAAGTAAGGCGATCTGGGTGGGTGGGGGTCATGCCAGAAATCACCTAGTACCTGCTGGTACAGACTCCGGGTCGCTGCCGGCAGGGTGGCAGTGACCTGGAGCCCACACTAGCAGCTGGACTTCGGGATAAAATTTAAAAAAAAAAATCCAGGCTGGGCAGGGTGGGTGGGCGGTGTTCCCCCTTTCATGTCCGCAGCCTGGGAGGGGGAGGGGGATGGTATGGTGTTTTTTTTCATTGATTTCAATGGGGACAGTTCCCCACTGAAATCAATGGAAAAAAACCGGTACCGGTATACTGGTTTTAATCCAGTAAACTGGGTTTTTGTAAACCGGTAACCGGTTTTTTGCCCCAAGTCCCACCCCTAGGAAGCCCCGCCTTGTCAGTGGTTGTGGGATCAGTTTCTGTGAGTGTTGCCTGCTGATGCAGCGGATGCTCTTGGGAGAGTCCGGGCCACCTGTTGTGAATTAGATCCATGCCCGTCCTGGCTGGTGAAGGCCAGCTGGGAGACATTAGGACCATTGCTGGCGGGGGTGATCAATGCCTCCCTTAGGGAGGGAAGGGTGCCCAGTCATCTTAAAGAGGTGGTGGTACAGCCTCTACTCAAAAAGTCATCTACGAGCGTTGATTCCCCAGCCAGCTATCGGCCAGTCTCTAACCTTCCCTTTATAGGGAAGGTTATTGAACAGGTGGTGGCCCAGTGGTTACAGGAGCACCTGGACCAGATCAGTTTTCTTGATCCCTCGCAGTCTGGTTTTTGCCCTGGGTTTGGCACAGAGACTGCACTTGTGACCTTGTTTGATGACCTGCACTGTGAATTAGATCAGGCCAGATCCACAATTTGGATCTTACTGGATCAGTTGGCGGCGTTTGATACCGTTGATCATGAGTTGTTGGTGGCGAGGGTGGGACCGGGCCAGGGTGAATGGAACTGTTCTTGAATAGTTTCGCTCATTTCTGGTAGGGAGAACGCAATGGGTGGTTCTCGGGAAATGTACATCATCTCCCCGGAATCTCACATGTGGAGTCCCGCAGGGTTCTATTCTGTTCCCTCTCCTGTTCAATGTGTATATGCAGAGGTCATGAGAGGTTTTGGCATGCAATGTCATCAATACGCTGATGATACACAGCTTTACCTCTCATTTTCGAGTGAAGCAGGTCCAGCGGTCTTGGTGCTTACCCGGTGCTTGGCAGCTGTCGGGGACTGGATGAGGGCGAGTCATCTGAAACTGAATCCTGACAAGACAGAGGTGATGTTGGTGGGGAGGGCTGAGGAGGTGGTGGCTCCCATCATTGGCGGGGTCTGCCGCCCTTTGGCCGTTCAGGTTCATAGTCTGGGGGTGCTCCTTGACCTACAGCTTCACCTGGATTGCCAGGTGGAGGCTGTGGTGAAGGGAGCATTTAGCCAATTACATCTGGTGTGATGGCTGTGACCATATGTCTCGGACTTGGATCTGGCCACCCTCATTCATGCTTCCGTTAACTCTTGACTGGACTACTGTAACATGTTCTATGTGGGGCTGCCCTTGACGATGGTCTGGAGGCTGCAGCTAGTGCAGAATGCGGCGGCCCATCTCCTGACACGGCCGGGCCACCGTGAGAACATTAAACCTGTGCTCTGTGCTCTGCACTGGCTGTCTAGTATCTTCTTGGCCCAATTCAAGGTGCTGGTTATGACCTACAAAGCCCTAAATGGCTTGGGTCCTGGTTACCTGCGAGACTGCCTCAGACCTCGGGTTCCTTCACGGCCCTTGTGGTCGGCCAGGGATGCCCAGCTTGAAGTCCCCTGGGTATGCCAGGTGGTGACGGCACAAAGGGCGTTCTCGGTGGCCACACCTCGGTTGTGGAATTCCCTCCCGTCAGAGGCCTGCATATCCCCAGACCTCTCCTCTTTCCATAGATGCTGTAAAACCTGGCTGTTCCACCGGGCCTTCAGGGAGGGGGGAGGGTAGGTGGGGTGGGAGGGTTTTATTGTTTTATTGCCTGGAAGTTGTACCCATTTTATATTTTATATTGTATTTTAATTGTTTTGTTGGTGTTCCTCAAGGCTCTGTTCTTGGCCCTCTCCTCTTCTCGATCTATACCTCATCCTTAGGCAAACTCATTGCCTCGAATGGCTTCCAATACCACCTCTATGCTGATGACACTCAACTCTATCTCTCTACTCCCTCTCTCTCTCCCTCTGTTCAAGCTCGTCTCATCAACTGTCTCTCTGACATCTCTACCTGGATGTCTCAACGTCAACTCAAACTCAACATGGCTAAAACTGAACTCCTTATCTTCCCCCCTCATCCTTCCTCTCCTTCCTCACTGTCAATAACTATTGATGGAGTCACCATCCTGCCTGTCCCCCAAGCCCGTAGCCTAGGCTTCATCTTTGACTCACCCCTTTCTTTTAAACCCTACATTGACTCTGTTGCTAAATCCTGTCGCTTCTCCCTCCATAACATTGCTAAGATTCGCCCTTTTCTCTCTGTCTCGTCTGCCAAAACTCTTGTTCATGCTCTGGTCATCTCTCGCCTCGATTACTGTAACCTCCTTCTCACTGGCCTTCCCCGGTCTCACCTTTCTCCCCTCATCTCTGTCCAAAACTCTGCTGCCAGGGTCATCTACCTCGCCAGTCGCTTCGACCATGTGCAGCCCCTCCTCTCTTCGCTTCACTGGCTTCCCCTTCCTGAACGAATCCTGCACAAGCTCCTAGTCTTCACCTATAAAGCTCTTCACAACCTTGCTCCCCCCTACCTCTCTGCACTTATCGCCCTCCATACTCCAGCCCGTGCACTTCGCTCCTCCTCTGTCCCTTCTCTCACCCTTCCACGCCTTCCCTGCTCCCCTAAGCGCCTTCATCCCTTCTCACTTGCTGCCCCCCATGCCTGGAACTCCCTCCCTGTCCACATCCGCCTTGCCCCCTCCCTTCATACCTTCAAATCTCTCCTTAAAACTCACCTCTTTCGCTCTGCTCTGTCTGACTCTTTATCCTGCTGAGCCACTATTCCTATACCTACGATCGGTTTACCCTTATCCTTGCAACATGGACCTGCCTGCTGTCATTCTCATCGTAACCAAGCCAAGTACGTGCACTTGAGACCTCGCATCTTCATGAATGTTAGACCCCTTGTCTCTCCCTCTGTTCCCCTTCCTAAGTCTCTCCCCCAGCTCCTGTCTCTCAGATTGTAAGCCCTAGGGGCAGGGACCGTGTCTATTTTATTACTTTGTAAAGTGCCAGGTACACTGCTGGCACTATATAAATGTTTGTTAATAATAATAATAATAATAATAATAATAATAATAAGTTGATTTTATTGTTATGAGTATGTGTGATGCGCCCCGAGTGGGTGCCCTGAGCTGCTACTGTGCAGGAGGGAGCAAGTTAAAAATATTCATATAAATAAATAAATAAGAAGGAAGGTGATCTCTGACCGTGTATTGATTACAGAGGATTGAACGCTATCACTTAAAAACCGATACCCCCTATCCTTAATACCCAAATTGTTGGATCGTCTCAAGGCAGCTACTATCTTCAAAAAGCTCGATCTTCGAGGAGCGTATAATCTCATTTGAATGAGAGGTGGGGATGAGTGGAAAACAGCATTCTGTACTAGATGTGGACATTTCGAGTACTTAGTGATGCTGTTCGGTTTAGCAAATTGCACTGCTACCTTTCAACATTTCGTAAATGACATACTCAGGGATATTCTTGATGTTTTTGTGATTGCTTACTTAGATGATATTTTAATATATTTCCCGATGAGGGAAACGCATATCTGTCATGTCCGTACAGTACTCCAGCGCCTACGGGAACATAAACTTTACTGCAAGCTAGAAAAGTGCGTATTTAATGTGGCAACTGTCCCTTTCCTAGGATTCATCATATCACCCCAAGGAATTGAGATGGAATCTCAGAAAGCCGAGGCCATTCAAAAATGGCCAGCTCCCTCTACGGTCAAACCAGTTCAGCGTTTCCTCAGCAGCACAAACTACTATAGACAATACATTCCTTGCTATGCGAAAATCATGCTCCCTTTGACTCAGTTACTCAAGAAGGGAGCCCTTTTTACCTGGGGCTTGAAACAACAGCAGGCCTTCGATATCTTAAAGAGGGATTTCATGACAGCCCCTATCCTTCAACATCCAGATATCACAAAACCCTTTGTTATTGAAGCCAACACCTCTGACCGTGCAATAGGAGCTGTACTAACCTAACAAGAAGGTCCTGATGCTAAGCAACTCCCCTGTGCCTTCTACTCATGCCAACTGACCCCAGCCGAACGAAACTATATGATCATGGATAAAGAACTCTTAGCGATCAAAGCAGCCTTTGAGGTCTGGAGGCATTATCTTGAAGGGGCTCCCCACCCTGTCCTAGTTTTTACAGACCATAAGAATCTAGTCTATGCAATATGCTCAGATTAACAATGCCCATCATGCTCAATGGGTACTTTTTTTCTCTCAATTCTCCTTTACCATCAAGTATAGACCTGGAACAAACAACACCCTAGCGGATGCCCTCGTCAGATGCCATCTTCACAATGACATGTCCACAAGAAATGAAGGACCTATCTTGCCTACTGCTGTATTTGCAGCAACCATCCCATCTTGACAGCAACTGAGCCAGAGAAGCCTCAATGACCTGCCAAAGGAACTCTATCAGCACCAAAATGGCCTGTACTACCATCAACAGAAGATAATAATCCCTCCAAGGTATCGACCCCACATTCTATGGACTCACCACAACTCCCCCTTAGTGGGTCATCCCAGGGAATGACAAATCCTACACCCTATCCTTTGGCGGTTTTGGTGACCGGGTATCCAGACCAACGTCTGCAAATACGTGAAAGGTTGTGTCATGTGTGCCCGTACCAAAATTCCCCGTTGCCCTCCCATCGAATTACTGCAATTGACCCTGTTGCCTTCAGGCCCCTGGCAACGGATAGCAATAGACTTTGTCGTTGACCTACCTCTGTCTAAGGGGCATGACACCATCTTGGTAGTCATTAATTGCTTTACCAAGCTAGCTCACTTTATACCCTGTAAAAGACAGTCCACAGCACAACAAACAGCTGTCCTGGTACTGTATCATGTTGTACGACTTCATGGACTCTCCCAGGAGATAGTATCCGACAGAGGTCCTCAGTTCGTATCCAAATTCTGGAAGACCCTTTTCTGTGCCTTGGGGGCCAAACTAGTCCATACTACTGCATACCACCCTCAAGCTAATGGTCAGATGGAACAGGTTAACCAAACAATGCAACACTACCTGCGCTGTTTCCTTAACTACCTTCAGGATGACTGGGCATCGTATTTCCCTCTTGCAGAATTCACATACAATAACGCACCCCAAGCCTCCCTAGGAATGTCTCCATTTTATGTTACCTATGGGTTCCACCCCATGCTCTGTCTAACAGACCTCCCTTCAACAAGTGTTCCTGCAGTGGGGGCCATGGCCCAATGGATTCAGCAAGCACAGAGAGAAGCCACAGAACACTTAAACAAGGCGCGGCAGCAATATAAACGACATGCAGACAGACATAGACTCGCCTCGCCAGCTTACAAGATAGGTGACATGGTATGGGTGAAAAAACACCTCTACCCCTCCCAACGTCCCTCCACAAAACTTGATGATGCCTACATGGGTCCCTTTCCAATGAAAGCCAAGCTCAATGAGGTTCCCTATACCCTGGATTTGCCCCAACATCTTCGCATCCACCCCACATTCCATGTGTCCCTCCTAAAAGTCATGCACCCTCCACTTCCCTCTCAACAGGTGCATCCCCCGTTGCCTGTCCTGCTACAAGAGGCCTCGGAATATGAAGTGGCGGACATCCTGGATTCCAAGATCTGAAGAGGTCACCTTCTGTATCTTGTAGATTGGAAAAGGTTCAGGCCTGCTGAGCGATCGTGGGAACCGCGTGCCTGTATCCACGCCCCCGTACTCCTGTGGTGTTTCCATTAGCGTCATCCAATAAAGCCAGGGCCTACTATCCCCTGCAGAGGAGGGGGTCTTGGACAGGGGGTACTGTCAGGATCTCCGCCTGGCGAAGAGCCAGCCCAGCGAGACTGAGGAGTCCAGCTCGCCGATGCGTAGCTCTGGTTGGCAGGCAACCAGCGATGCAACACTCCTACGCACTGCTGGCAGGGCAGCACCAGGACCCATGTGACACTGGGAACGCTGCGCTGCAAGCCTTCCAGGCTGCAGGGCAGCCGGCGTCCCAGCTGCAGCGCAGCGCGTGGCTAATGAGTCGCAGGGAGGTGGGGCTGGGGAATGCGGGAACGCAAGACACCTGAGGCACTGGGAGGGTTTCTGCATAAAGGCTTGACAGAAGGACTCCTCCTTGCCGGTAATCATTGGAGAGGCTGGCCCTGTGCATCGAATTGGATTATAGTGGAGTGTTGACTTAGAGATTTGTGTCAGTGTATGTGACTGACTGACTGATTGTGAGTGTCTGTTAGTTAGAGCTTGTGTGCGTGGGTGTTTATAATAAGGTGTTTGAGAGTGAATGCGTGTGAGAACAACCCTCCCCCCCATGTCTCTGCACCCCTCCCCCAGTGAGCAAGGCAGCAGTGTGTGGTTGTCTCTGTTCCTTCCTTCCCCCTAGCCCTCCTTCACAGCACAAACCATCCCCCTGGACCTGGGACCCTGAACCCGAGCATTTCTTCCTGGTGGCCTTCCCTCGTTGAAAGCGTGAGTAGCCTCTACCCTGTATTCCCCCTCCCTCCCTGGAACCTGTTGTCTCTGCCCAGTGATGATCTGGGTTGCTCTTGGCTCCCGAGAGAAGCCCCAATATGATCCTGATGGCACTTATTTCCCAAGGGTGCCCCGCCGAGTCAGGAGTAAGAGCAGGGACCTGTCCCACGGTCCTTCAATCCCCTTCCCCCCTCCACCTGACCTAACACCTGCACTGAAATTCACTGTCACATGAGTACTTTGATTGCTTCCATCAAGACTAAAATGTTTTCCAAACATTGTACTATTCTCAATGCCTGTGCTGGCGGGGAGCATTAACTAGCGTGCTAGCATCGACAGATTTTGAGTGCTTTTGCTAGCCTGTCCTCCAGTCTCATCTGGTAGTGCTGCTCAGATGAGAGTTCTTAGTGGGAAAGTAGTGATGATCACTAAAGTTCCGACTGTAACCAAACTTCAAGCTTTTCTATGACTGCTTTTCCGCCTCTCTTTTGGCTACTGCCTTCTCTCTGCCATGCTGTCACTTACCATTCCATCGCCTATGTCATCTATTTTTTTGTACGTAAGAAAGAAGAGCAAGTGTGAGAGAGAAATACGGCGTGAAGTGGAGGAGGGAAATGAAATGTGAAATAGTAGGGGAAGAGGAGACTAGGAAGGGAAGGGAGCCCCATAACCCAATTTTACCTGCTGAAGCAAGCAGCAGCAACTGTAGGGGAGAGAAAGAAGGAGAGCTGCAGGAGTCCCTCTCCTCAGGCCAGGAAACATGATAGCTCTGGGGAAATATATTAATACTTGCTTTCTTCTCTCATTGACACCAACACCATTCTATTTTCCTCCTGGACAGTTGAGTTGCTTTTATTAATTCAGAAATGCTTCCTGACACAGCGTATCTCTTCCATTCATCACTTTCCCCTGGTTTCACTTGTTTTCTATTTCCAGCTTCCTCTCAGAGGGTCGGTGTTCTCAGTTTAATGGAATTACATTTCTCTTTCTTCCTTTCTTCTTGCCATAAAGTGTTCTTTGGCAATACTGCAAATTAGCCAAGGGCACAACCAACAATGGGGGATCTGGTAGCTTGAGCCACACCTCCCCTCCAAACTCCGGGGGGCACATACTCCCTCTTACCCCTGTACATTGCCAGGGACTTTTATTTATATTTATTTATTTGGCTCAGGGTGGCTCACAATTCACAAAACAACAATAATCATAAATGTCAAACAACAGAAAGTCCTCCCCTCCCCTCAAAACTCCCACTCCCCCAACTCTACCCAAAACCCCAACGAACCGCTATCCCCGCCCGCCAAATGCTTTCCCAAATAAAAACACTTTACACTTCTTCCAGATGATGCTTAGGCTCGAGTTCAAGCGAACCTGCTGGGGATGGGAAGGGAGTTCCACAAAACCAGGGCAGCAACCGAGAACGCCCTCCTGTGCACCCCTGTCCCACGGACGAGGGTAACGGATGGAACCTGCAAGAGGGCACCTCAGGCCGATCGTAGGGGCCACGATGGAACATGGTAAGACAGATTATCTTTTACCTCGTTGGTGGGTGGGTGGATGTGTACATGAGAAGAGACAGGCAGTGTAAGGTGCTAGCAGGACACAGCACTCCTTAATCACTCAGAGCCTGGAAGGATGCAGTAGAAAGAAAGGAGGGGAAAGGAGTGTTTGTGCTTTGAGTGGGTCTGGGGGGGTGTTGTCACCAAAGAGGAAAGTACTGGGTGGCCCGCAAGCGTATCCTGATTGTGCTCTGTACATTTATAAATTCTATATGTGTATGCACATCACCTGTACATTTATAGTCTGTGTTGTCTGCCACTGCATTTCTTTACAATTATCTTCAGTAATTGTACCTGAGTTCATCCCCCACCCCCAGTCCTTCAAAGTTAGCTCATCTGAAATCATAAATTGTTTTCCTGACAATTATTAGTAGTTTGAGATTTATTACTTTTGATCTCTAGGTTAATTTCATGTGTAATCATATTATGGACTCGCATCTAGAGGCTCTATTAATTCTGATTTATTTTCACTTTCTTACCTATTAATTATGACCCCATTGGGACATACATCTTACTAAATGGGTCTTGCACAGAGAGAGGAAAGGCAATACTTTTGTGAATAAATTACTACATTTCTTCCTTCATACCACACATTTTAAGGACCTTCCAATTAATTAAGATAACTCTCCTATTATTTTATTGCATATTAAACCTATTGTAGTATTCATAATAGCATCCATTCACTGTCTTTCCTAAAAGTAGGTATAACAAGCACTACAAAATATTGTAGGGAATAATTTAAGATTTGCAGTGAGTGTGACTTAGTGGTTTGATAGCAATTTTCAATTGCTAATTTCTAGGGATGGGAATTTTGGTTTCGGATAACTACCAGATAATGGCCATTTCGGATTAATCCAAAATTTCGGTTCGTTTTCTGTATCAGATGTTTCAGATCTTTGGCATTGATTTTTGCTTCGGATTATTAACATTGCTGTTTGTCCCCATTGACTTCAATAGGGACAAACCGCAATGTTAAAAATCCGAAACAAAAATCAGTGCAAAAGATCCAAAACAACCAATACCTAAATGAGAACCGAAACCAAAACTGAAATTTTGCCCAGCGTCCCACCCCTGCTAAGTTCTATGATTCAGTGATTGGATTTAGTGGTTTTGTAGATTGATTCTATCAAATAATCTCCATGCCGTTGATTTTGCTACCAATATGTTTAAGTAGACCTCAATGCCCATTTGAAGTCCCACTGAAATCTATTGTATGCAGCATAGGTGCAGAGGGCCCATAAGGATCCAGTTATATGACTGGAGCCTTTAATGTTAACATTGTGTTATACAAACAACTGCTAAATCCAAATTCCTTTAGATTGCTCCAGCTATTCTGCCAAAATAACCCCAACTGTGTCAGTGACATTTTTGGTTCCCTAAATATCAAACACAAATGAAGGCTGAGGGTGCTAACAAGCAAGATGTTAGGCTGCTGGAGCCTGTGTTCAGTCTGTGCAGGGCCCAAGTAACCACCATGCATATGTTCAGTGTGTGCAGCCCAGCCTAAAAAACGAGCAGCCCCCGCGTGTTTTTCCTGGGCATGCAGGCAGCCGCCATGCAGCCCACTCTCACAGGTTTAACCTGAGAAATCCAACACACAGGCAGACGTTCCTGCCAGACCTGCTCCACCTACCACTCCTCCCAGCATCTCACCCTCTGCCGTGATGCACAGCTGTGATGAACCATGGGAACAAGAAGCTGCACCAGCCATTTCCCGCCTCTGGCCCATGACTCTGGAAGGCGGTCCAGCAGAGTTCAGAGCTCGCTAGCAGCATGTAGTTCTATTGGAGTCTTACCTGCCTGCTGTGGGGTGGAAAATCCCTCCCTCCACGCATATCCAGGAGTGTCCAAATCTTGAACAGGGCAACAAGCTCTCCTTCAGTCGGTTCACATTCCCTGTACCCCAAGGCACTCGTTCCTCCAAAGAGATTCAGCTCCAGCATCCAATCCAGGTATTCCAAGTGGTCCCCTGGGTAGCCTCTCGCTTTCATCAGGGCAGCAATGAGAAAAAGCAACAGGAAGGTCCAGCCTCTGTTAGGGATGAGCCAACCTCTGGCAGGGCACACACATCCAGAAGAGTTGTGGTCTCATTTACATTCTACTCTCTCATCTCCTGCAGGGGTCCCACTCTTGCGTTCTGCTGAACATGGAACAGGAGCAGGGTTGCGTGGTACCTGCACTAAACCTCACTAAACCTCACAATGTCCATCTGCTGCTATATGGCTGCATAGAGTGCCTTGCAGCATGGGCTAGATGGCTTGCCTGTACATCAGGCCTCACCCAAATGTCAGCCAAGGCCAGGATATCCATGCCCTCCAACTTCTTTGTGCCCTGTACTCGGGGCAGTCCGAGCACATGCACCATGAAGCCGAGGCCATTGGGCTTTCCCCCGGCGAACAACCGGCAGAAATAGCTCTGAATGGGGGAAAGACCAGCTCATGCTGATTTCAAGCATAAAATTGTTACCTTCAAAAGATAAGAAGATATCTGAGTTGATTTCAACTAATGGACAACTCCCCCCCGCCATTCCGCAGACTGACCTTGATTGCTGAGCAGCTCCCCACAAACAGCCATTTCTTTACATTGAATCCTCCCTGCCCCCGATTAAATGATCCCATGCTTCCCTGGTGCTGACAGCTGTAAATGTATTATATGCTTGTAATATTGCTGAACAGAAACATACTCAGCTTTGCAAGAACTTTTCCAACCAATTGCCAGGCATGCAGCCTGTCATGTGATGACAGACACACAACAGTGGCTAGTAGGTGGTCACACTGGCCATGCAGTCAATCCTACCCTGGCACCCACCCAGCTATGTAAGCTGCTTAAAACCTTTGGCGCATTGTCTGCAGACTCCATGGCTGCCTGTCATGCTGCCATGGAGCACAATAACCTAGGGACACTGCAGGGCCTTCTCACCATTGCTGAGGCAAGCCTACACATGACCTAGCAGGTGCAAACCATCTGCTGTGCTTGGTTCAAGTCAATTGCTAGGCATTGCGGCTGGGTTCTTTGGTGATCCTCAGCCAGGGCAGTGCTGTGTACCACATCATGGAGCCAGTGCAGGGTTTGGCATCATAGAGTGCACTTCCTCCCACGACAACTGGCTGCATGGATGAGGAGGGATACCCGCCAAGAAGAGTCAAGGCATGCTGAGAGCTATTTCTGCTGGTTGTTCGCTGGGGCAAAGCCCAATGGCCTCGGCTTCATGCTTAGAAGTATCTCTCAGGAGACACAGCTGAAGTCACCAATGTGCATTGCTGTACCCACGAGATGATTGTCTGGGTCAAGGAGAAAAGCACAGACATGCTGAGAACATGCTGTTGTCCATGTCCAACTTCAGGATGCCCCAGGGCCTCATCCTGCAGATAACTGAGATCTTCAGGCCAGCAGCTGGAGAAGGAGTTCATGGTGATGTGATGGCCCATCCCGGTGGAGAAGCACATGGCCCTTGCCATATGAAAACTCACCACTTCATACACCTGCTGTTCTGTAACCCACCAATTTGGCGCTGGGATCTCCATGGTGGGTGCCATCCTCGTTGAGGTTTGCACCATGATAGTGGAGATGCTGCTGGACCAGGTGATGCAATTGGTTGATCCTGTGGAGATGATGGAGAGCTTTTGATGGGAGGAATTCACGAACTGTAAAGGAGTGATTAATGGAAACCATATTGCCATCATCTGCCCACCCCATAGCAAAGATGACTGCTTGAACTGGTGGGACATAGAGGACCACCATGCCCGGTTCCTGGATGTGCTGACTGGGTGGTCTGCCTAACCTCTGATGCTCTGGTTCATGAAGCCATACAGCATGGCCCACACCCTGGAGCAAAGATAGTTTAACCAGCAGTTCAGTATCACCTGCTCCATTGTGGAGAGGGCTTTTGAGACTATGGTCCTTTTAAAATGTGTGTGTGTGTGTGTGGGGGGGGGAGATCGGTGTGTGGCAGGTGGAGCGCCGCTGTGGGGTGATGGGTGCACACCCATCTCCACTCACCTGCACTCATCTACACACATGGAGCAACCTGCCTGTTCACTGGTTGCTCCATGTGTGCATGATTGGTGGGTCACAGGAACATGCATGCACACCTGCACACCCACCACGATGGTCATACGGGTGGCACCCACACATGCACCTGTAGCAGATCTGTGTGTACATGCGTAGGTCCGTCTTGTGTAAAAAGAGCCTTTGAAACAGCTCTGGATAGCAATCGTGAGCCAGATTGATTTCCAGCTAGACACCACTCCCCTGCTAACCACATCTCACAACATCTGTAAGACTGGCAGGGCTGCCTTGGACAACCCACCCCCCTTGTTCCTAGAGCAGCTGAACTGAACACAGTGGCGCACAGCTGAAGAGATCAGGGACTCCTTGTGCCACCACATAAGCAGCATTGCTAGTTCAAGACCCAGCCTCAAGTTTCCTGATCATCAATGGAGCCTTTCACAAATGTTCAATAAAGCCACCGCCCCTACTCGTCCAAACCTCCCACCTTTTCAGCAATGAGTACTGAAACCAGGCTTTGAAAAAAATGCAATGTGTTTATTCAACAGGAAAAAAGGACAGAACAGAAAAATACTTTTCCCAAAGTAAATAAATGCACTGTACATTGTCTGGTTTTCAGTGAATTTCCATAAGTTAATGGGGATTTGATTTATTTCCTCCTCCCACTCCCCTCTTGATGGCAGCTGGCTATAGTCAACTAGGTGGGGATACTGGTGGGGAGGCATTTGCTGCCTCCTCCTCCTCTTCCTCCTCCTCCTCCTGGGGATCCACAGTGCAGGTTGAGAAGGTGTGGGAAAAGGCAGGGTGCTTGACCTGTTGGTGAGGGGAGCAGCATGGACTAGGGCGGATAGACCTGCACAGCTGCAGGGGAGAGGGCTCAGTTGCTAGTCTCTTGGGGTTGACTGCTAGGGAAATCAGGGCAGGCAGTCAAGATTCAGGGGGGAGGGGGGGTGGATGGGAATGCAGCATTAACTGTTGGGGGTTGCAAATGGTGTAAAAGCTCCATGCTGGAGAAGTGAGTGCTGGATCTCCAGAGACCCCGAGAGGAGATCTCCCATCCTCTCGCTTGCCCTCTCCATCACACTGTTTGTCAGGGCCAGGTGTTGAACTCCTCCCCCTCAGCCTTGGGTGTGCATGTGCGCCCCCCCCCCCCCCCGTGACCATTTGCGNCCCCCCCCCCCCCCGTGGTAGATGGTTTTCAGGGTAGTATTGGTTGTTTGTTTTCTGGGCCTCGCCCACCCAGCTTTCTGATTGGCTCCCAGCCTTATATAAGGTATGCTGGGAGCAACAGGAAGCTGGTGGAGCATCTGCTTCCTATTAGGCCTGTAGCTGCTTCTGCTTGCCCACATGGGATCTGGTTTCTTCTGATTACCAATTTGAAGTTTTCTGTGTTGCTGTTTATGAGAACCTTAGGGCGTCTTTAAACTAGGGCTGCACCGAACAGGCCTTCCGGGTACTCGAATTGAGTTCCAAAGTTCAGAGTATCTGGTCCAGGTACTCAGCCAGACGAACTGTGGAGCTTGGAATCACGAAGACCGGAACTAATCGGTGCTGAGTACACTCACTTTAAAATCATTATGCCAACCAAACAGTGCCCAGAAAAGCAGGCTAGCAAGAGTGGGGCAATCGCTCAAGAAGACAAACCCACCACAAAAGTGCAACTGCGGGCAGAAATCCCCCCCAAACCCAGCAGTAGTGTACCCACAGCATGACCCACCATCAGCAGTGCACCCACTTTAAAATCATTATGCATTGCCAACCAAGCAGTGCCCAGAAAAGCAGGCTAGCAAGAGTTGGACAATCACTCAAGAAGACAAACCCACAAGAGTGCAACTGCGTGCAGATATCCCCCAAAACCCAGCAGCAGTGTACCCACAGCATGGTCCACCATCATCAGTGAGTGCACCCACTTTGAAATCATTATGCCAACCAAAAAGTGCCCTGAAAAGCAGGCTAGCAAGAGTGGGGAAATCACTTAAGAAGACAAACCCACAAGAGTGCAACTGCAGGCAGAAATCCCACAAAAACCCATCAGTAGTGTACCCACAGCATGGCCCAACATCAGCAGTGCACCCACTTTAAAACCATTATGCCAACCAAGCCCTCTAGTGTGCTGCCAAATTGCCAACAGTCAGTGCAAGCAGCATCAGTAGGAAGCACCCAAACTTTAAGTATATTTGGCACTGGTGGCAACCCCTGGCATTACTCCTAGTATATGGATAGCCGAGGCCAGGGGAAGTGGAGCTAGGCAGATCCCTCTGGCTACCATGGTGCCAAGCAGTGCAAGCAGCAGGCAGCAGTGGCACCCGCTTATTTTTTAAAAAGGCATGGCATTGGTGTGGCACTGGTAACTTGGACAGCCCAGGCCAGAGGAAGTGGAGCAAGGCAGAGATACTTCTGGCCTCCATGGTGCCTGCCAAGCAGCAAGCAGCAGCAGTGTGGCACCCACTTATTTTTTAAAAGAATTAAAAAATAATCATGGCATGGCACTGGAAACAACTAACCCCAGTTCCTCCAACATTGCCCCTATGGACAGGCCATGCCATGCCATGCCATGCCATGCCATGCCAGGCACCCCTCCCTCCCCAAGCCAATTACTTACAGATCAGCAGTGTAGCACACACTGCCAAATTCACCAAAGAGAATGGGAAATGGCTGTGCAGTCATTTCTATTTTGCCAACCAATGAAAACTTACAATCTAGCTTGGCAGCCAATCAAAACTTGGTGCCATCTGACTAAACTGTCCCCTCCCATACCCCCCGCCTACCAAATATGGCACCAAGTTTCATTTCCTAGAGGTTGGGGGCAGGGTCAACCCTTCTGGATCATTCCACGTGCTCAATGGTACCAGCACTTGATGAGGGCCTCCAAAGTTTTCCAGGGACTGGCTGGTACTCAGAACTTCAGAAATTTGGAACCGAGGACCAAATCCCCAGTTGATTCCAAAGTTTTCCGAGGACTGAGTTTCAGTCCTACTTTAAACGTAACGCTGATCAGGTGGCAAATGGCCCTAGCACGTTTGAGCATTGTGTGTAAGCAGCATAATGCTTTGAACATTGTTTTGTCCACATGTTGGGGACTCCCAGTAAACCCAGGATGTGAACACGATTACATTGCTATCTCAACTCATGTGTGCCCTGTGAATATGTCAGGACTGTTACATTTAAAGATATCAAGTGGTGTGTTTGCATCATCCGTGACACTGGATAGCAATACTTCGCTGTTTCCTTCCTTTGGCTGTGTAACCTCCATGTGTTTTCTGGAGGGGACTCTGGTCTGCTCTGGCAGCTCCTTCCTGCCCATCTCTATCCTCATGACGCACAAGCATTATTTCCCTCAGAGAGAACAACATAAATAAAGGTGCCAGTTGAAAGGGAGTTGTAAATTCTGTTTTTCATTTGTTTACTATGAAAGCACTCCTGAAATTACTTCCTACTGCAATGCTGTTGTTTGCGTTTCCTTCCCAACAGCAACCTCTGCAAGGAACATCAGTACCTACCTACTCTGCAAGACAAAGCACAGAAGAAAGTGCTTTCACAGCTGCTTAGAAATCCCATCCATAGGAGACTGCACCTGTGTTCTGAGGAAAGGTAGGGAGGGGAACACCTATTGCCTCTGTAATTGGGTGCATGTCTAAACATGGGGCACATCTAAACATGGGGCGCAACCGGTGTCATGTCAATATCCCAACACAGTTTGAGACACACTTTAATGTTATGTTTAAAGACACCTTTAGTATAGTTTCCCTTGGGTACTGGGTGGTGTCCAGAGTGGGGCCCTTGAATAGGTCCTTGTCCCCCCCATTGTCTCTCTACCTTTGTTCCTCTCTTTTATGTGGTTAATCCTTGCATTCCCCTCCAACCTTGCTCCAATCCTCCTGCAACCTTGAGCCTTGTTGAACCCTGTTTTCCTGCTCCTTAGGTATAGTGCGTCATTAAGTCTTCTGTATTTTCTCAATCCTCTTGCAGTGCTGTGTGGCTAGCCTTGTATTTCCCCAGTCCTCCTGTTTCCCTGCGGTTTTATGCCCTGTTAGCCTCTTGTATTCCTCCCTTCCTGGTTATGAATTCCCTGATATTTCCTTTCTCAGCAGAATCTCTAGTTATCCTGATGGCCTGCTCTAGGCTTGTATGACCTTGATCCTTTCAAGTATCTGACCTATCCTTTCTAATAATATTCTGCTTCTCTATAACCTTGCTTCCTTGTAACTTTTACTCTTTGTGTGTCTGAGTGGTGGCTGGTGTGCTTCCTTCCTTGTAGGTTGCTCTCGGTGTCTCCCTTCTGTTCTGCCAACCTTAAGTAACCTGTCTATCCGGGGGTGTTGACTGGTTCCTTCAGTTCCTCTCTGGGCTGCGTGACCTCATTCCCGTTTCCTCCCTTGTTGCTTGAACTTAGGAGGCTCCCTATGATAATCTTAGGCCACAGCCTCAGAGCTCAGTCACAATAAGATCCTGAAGGAACACTGATTTCTTAGGTAGCTCTAATAATTGATCACTAGGGATGTGCGAACGCGGTTCGGATGTTCGGAGTTCAGGCTGAACTCGGCCTGTTCGGATGACCGAACCGAACGTCCAAACCGAACGTTCGAACGGCCGAACAGTTTCAAAAATTTAGATGAGTTTGGATGCGTTTGGGGGTGGGGAAAATGTGACTTTGGGCGGGAAAAGTGTGTCTGGAAGGGGGAGGCAGCTGAAGAGTAGACTTCCTGGCACCAGGGGTGGAGACCAGGGGTGGTTTCAGGGCCAAACGATACCGATTTTTTTTTTTCAATTTCGGTATCGATAGCGCTATTTTCAGATGTTCAGCCGAGTTCGGCCGAACTGAACTCTGCCGAACTGAACAACCGAACCTGAACTCGGGTTTCGAACCGAACGACTGAACGTCCGAACATTCAAACCGCGTTCTGTTCGCACATCCCTATTGATCACACCCTGCCTTGGAGGCTTAGCTTTCTCTGCTCAGGTTCCCTTGCCCTCCTTACTCCTTTGGGTAGTGTCTAGCTAAATCCTGACACTGTCGGATCACTCTGATAGCTGCCAGTGGTGGACCAGGCTGGCCTTGACAACAAGGGCCCTGCATTCTGCAGCGTTCTGTGGTATGAACTGCTTATGCTCCCAGGCCATCCCCTGAATGGTATCACAGATCTTGTCCACCCACCACATGGTTGCCACCATCAGCTTCCTTGCCATATTTTCCCAGTGCTGTCTGTTGTGTGCCCAAGGTCCCAATTCTGCTGGGCATTTGTTGATGGTGCCTCAGCCTGCTTGTGTTGTGGTGGAAGACCTGTAGCAAGGCAAAATAGAAAGCCATTAGTTCAGCCCACCCCACTCCTGTCTTCCCACCCCAGTGTTTTGCCCCCACTCATCATGCCTAATGCCTTGGCGCCTAATGTTGCCCCTACCTTCCATGCCCGCCAGTTTGGCTTCCAACCCCATGCAAACCCACCATGGGGTCTTCCTACCTACCTGCCACACCTACCATGCCTGCCCTGTGCCGCTGTGTCCCAGGGCTGTTCCTGTTGCTCCCCCCTCCAACTCTCCTGGCTACCAGTGAACATAGTAAAAGATGACATCATCTGTGACATTGGATAGCAAGACTTCACCGTTTACTTCCTACGGCTGTGTAACCTCAATGGCCACCCCCAGGTGTTCACAAATGTGGGCTAATGTCTCATTTGTTAACGCCCTGAGTTGAGGGTTCACAGTGAGTACAAAGTAGCCTCTATAATCACATCTTCATGCAAATGCAAATGAAAATTCACCATGTAGAGAGACATGAGAAACTCAAAGGTTGACAGCAAAGCTATGGAAAGCAATTTAATTGCTTGGTATAATTGGAAAGAGACAAGCAAACAAATAAATAGGTAAGAAAGTGAATCACTAAGAGTGACATTCTGGATGAATTGAGAAAAAGATGAGGTTGGTGGGATTGTTTTGCTAGGAAGGAGAAAGAATTGTAAAAGAGCAGACTTCGCTATACAGATACCAGTACAGTGGAGTTGGCTTAAATGGAATTTGGTGGGCCATCCAAAACAGTTTGACTTATCAAATCTTCAGTTTAAACAGACCTTAAAGAAATGGCATTGTTACTGTATGCTGTCCACTCCAGTGTTAATAATAACAAGGAAACAATACTAAAAATGCTGTTAAACAATACTAAAAACGCTTTATGAAAACTATAAACAATACTCATGCCAATAGAAATTAGTGTAGTGATTTCCATTCTTAGCATTCAAGAGACTGCCATTTTCAGTCTCTCCCCCTTCCCCCATGTGGCTTTGTCGGCAGACATGCGCAGGGATGCAGAGCAGGAAATTGAGCTCTGCATCCCTGCGTGTCTCTGCCGACAAAGCCATGCTGGGGGGGAGGCGGCTTTCAGACCGACCAATCCCTGTGCATATTTGGGCTGTGCATGCCCCCCCACGGCCCAAATATGCGTGCGGGAGACATTCTGAAAGTGGCATCAATTTGGCAAAGAGGGCTTCCAGAGGGAGAAGAGGGAGAGATTCCCTGCTAATCAGCAGAATCCTAAAAAGCAGGATTCTCCTCATCACTGGCATAGCTATCGGGGGCAGGAGGAGGGCACGGTTGGGCCCAGCCCGCTGGTTCCCTGAACTGTACGTTAACGAGTCTGCGGGCCAGCTCCTCTCTCCTTCTTTGACTTGGCGGTGGCTTTGACTCATCGCTCAGAGTTGGAGCCTGGAGGGAGCCTTCTCTGACTCTGAATGATAAGTCCAAGCTGCTACCAAGCTGAGGCAGGAGAGGAGCTGGAAGAACATGGTCTTTGCCTCTGCCTGGCTCTGCTGCCTGGAGAGCTCGGTGGCTGAATGTGTAGCCGGTGCTTGGGGTCTGGACATTGGCTGGACATAGCGGAGCTGTCAGGGGAAAGGAGTTGCTCCCCAAACAGCTGCTTCACTTGCAGAGGGCATGCGCTGCCTTGGCCGGCAGGGGCACATTCACCCTACCCTGCCCCTCTCCATGCACCCTGGGCACACAGCTGTTCCCCGCATCCCCTTCCAGCTGGCATCTCTTGCCTCCCACCCCACTCTCCTGCACCCCATCCTCTCCCCCTGCAGCCCCCAACCCAATTCCCCAGCCCCTCCCACCTAACCCCATCTGAAACCCCATCTCCCCCATGCCCAGCCAACCCTCTTTCACTCCAGCCCCACTCATATGCAACCCCCTACCTCATTTCCCCCAGGCCTCCCACCTAACCTCACCTGCACTCCCATCTCCCTCCATCTAACCCTCCTTCACCCAGCTCCTCCCAGGAGGCTAACCCCACCTGCACCCCCATCTTCCGCCATGCAACCCTCCTTTACCCCAGCCATGCTCATCTGCAATTCCCACACCCCATCTTCTCTCACCCAACTCTCCTGCACCCCACTCCCTCCCACCTGTAAACCCCACTCCATCTCTCCAAGCCCCTCCCACCTAAATTTAATTAATTAATTATTTATTTATTTATTATAAAAATTTACTATCCCGCCCCCTCATGCCAAAGGCAGCTCGGGGCAGCGTACAGAGTAAAAACATAAAATAACATATACACATAGCTTAAAACAATAACAATAATAAAACCATCAATTCCCTGCCCCCAGCCCTATCTCACCCCTCCTCCTCCCTGTCTCTCTCACCAAACGCCTTGAGGAACAATCAGGTTTTACATTGATGCCTGAAGGAGGGAAGGTCCCGGGTCAGATGAACCTCTGCCGGGAGGGAGTTTCACAACCGAGGTGCAGCGACTGAGAATGCCCTCTCCAACATGCCCCCTGCGGAACATGGGGAGCCTCTGAAAGGGCACCCCTGTCCGACCGCAACAGCCATTCCAGAACCTGGGGAGTGAGGCGGTCCTGCAGGTAGGTAGGGCCCAGGCCATATAGGGCTTTATAGGTCAGCACCAACACCTTGAATCCGGCCTGGTAGGCAAAAGGTAGCCAGTGCAGAGAACGCCCCCACTCCAACTCCCTCAGTCCTTCCTACCCACCTGCACCCCTAGCCCCTTCCTCTTACATCCCCACGCCAACTCCCCCACCTCCACTCCTCAATCCAACTACCCCACTCTTCCCATCCGCTGCACCCCTAGCCCCTTCCACTTAAGCACCCCCACCCCACTCCAACTTCCCCAGCCCCTCCCACCCATCTGCACCCCTAACCTGCACCCTTCACTCCAACTCCCCCACCCCTCCCACTGACCTTCACCCCTAGCCCTTTCCACTCGCACCCCACACTCCAGTTCCACCAGCTAACACTCTTACACCCCCAGCTTCTCACATTAGCAACCACCCAATCAAGCCCTCCTGTGCCCGGGACTGAGCCTGACTGGAGGCACTAAGAGGAGGTGATGGATGGAATCCGGACCTGAGCAGTGGGTTCAACAAAGCCAGAAACAAGGCAGGGGCTGGTACTGGCAGCTCCCCCTCCCCTCAGCAAGTTATCATCAGATTGGGAATTTCTAATTATTCTGTACACTCTGGTTTGTTGTTGATTATTTATTTTACTTCTAAGTCACCCATGGGGCCATAATTGTGGGCTGAGCCTGGGCCCTCCCCTGCCTTGCTATGCCCCGGTTTCCCCTCCTGCCCATTCTGCAAGCCCTGCTTCATTCCTAAATACATTTAGCCCCACAGACGCAGAGCACTGTTCATTTAGGACTGAAGGCTGGATTTTGAACCGTTAAGCTGTGGTAAGCAGGATGAAAGGCAAACATGGTAACTTCCATCTTTACTCTTAACATTTAATTGGGTTTTCAGGCAGCAACTTCTAGTTATCAAGAAAGTGGAGAAAGACCATCCAGTTATTTCATGAAAAATGTAGTAGATTCAGTTAACTTAGGGCAGCAGGGGTGGGGGGCAGGGAAGGAGTTCAACTTAAAAGGAAATTCTAGTTAACTTAAGTTTGACTTATGTGGATTCCATCATAATATTGTTATTCTTCACCCAGTACAAAGATGCTTGGTTGCATGCTGTTTGTTTTGTTTGTTATAGTGCTAGGAATGTACTTGACCCTGAAAAATCATTAATAGAGACAGATCCTTACCCCAGCGGACTTACAATCTAGGCTGGACAAGGGAGGGTATACAAGGTAGATGGGAACGTAGGGAGAGATAGCGATACATTCATGAAATTGCTAACGTGGTTAGCTTAGCTGCAGGAGAGAAGGGGACCCGGAATGACAGGATGGTAGAAGGAGCATCAGTCAGCAGCTGGCCATGGGGGAATGGAGCTAGGAGGGAAGAGGAATTTATAAATAAATAAAAATTTATTTATTTTATTATTTATTTTATTTATTTTAAAAACTTATTACACCACCCCCCCTCCGCCACAGGCAGCTCGGGGCGGCTTACAACAATAAAAACAATTAAAACAATCATAAAAGGAGGAAGCGGAGAAAACAACCCCCCTACCCCCCCATCACCCCTCTCCCCCACCAAACACCTGGCAGAGCAGCTAGGTCTTGCAATGTTTCCAAAAAGAGGGAAGGTCCGGGGCCAGCTGGGCCCCCACTGGGAGTTCCATAGGTGCGGAGTAGCCACTGAGAATGCCCTTTCCTGCGTGGCCACCCAAGAAACTCAGGGGACCTCGAGTAGGGCATCCCCGGACGACCTCAGGGGCCGATCCAGGACAAGGGGAGTAAAGCAGTCTCACGGATAGGCAGGGCCCAGACCGTTTAGGGCTTTATAGGTTAAAACCATCATCTTGAATTGGGCCCGGAAAACCACCGGCAGCCAGTGCAGAGAGTGGAGCACTGGTGTAATATGCTCCTAGCGGCCCAATCCCACTGAGAAATGGGCCGCCGCATTCTGCACCAGCTGCAATTTCTGAGTCGTCAGTGCCGTCACCATGGGTAGCCCCACGTAGAGCGCATTACAATAGTCTAGTCGAGAGGTGATGAAAGCATGGATGACTGTGGCCAGGTCAGAGTTCGAAACAAACGGCCAAAGCCATTGCACCAGATGCAACTGGCGGAAAGCACTCCCCGCCACAGCCTCCACCTGGAGATCCAGGCGGAGCTGCGCATCGAGGAGCACCCCTAGACTCCGTACCTGGGAGGTCAATGGAAGACAGACCCCATCAATGATGGGGGCCGCCAAGTCCATCGCCTTACCCACTAACATCACCTCCGTCTTGTCAGGATTCAGCCGCAGTTGATTAGCCCTCATCCAATCCCCCACATAAGGGGCAACATAGGAGAAAGGGTAAAGGCAATTTAGGGAGTAGGAGATTCAGAGGGTGGAGGGTGAGGGTGGTCGTAGAAGGGGAACAAAGTCCCCAGCTACACTAGGCTCTAAGGTTTGTTTTAAATGGGCAGACACTTGTGCACATACAGACACAGGACATGGGGTGCTTGCCCATGTTACACAGTCAGATGGTCCTTTCTAATTACTGTGAGATTGTGTAATGTGGGCATGGGCCTTTTCGCATCAGGCAGTGAAATGTCCATGTGTTTCATCATGGATACCACAGGCCGGGAAATCCAGCCCTGTCACTAATGTGAGTTGGATTTAATGTTAAAGTTGCATGTGTGTATGCAAATTTAACGTTAAGTAAACTCACTGTGAAATTTGATCTGGAAGCATCCCCTATGCTGAGCGCTGCTGGTGTCAGGCAAGGGGTGAAGGGAAGGAGGGTCCATACCTCTAGCAGTGCCTGGCAAAGGGGGTTTGCCTGGGCGCCGTTTCCCAAGGAGGTTCCTGGGGTGTGTGTGTTGGGGACCCGTACCTCAGTCCTCAGGTCTGCTGTGGGGCTTTGAGCGGTGGGCCCTGTCACCATTCCTGCATGGTCACAGAATAGCTGGGAGCAGGATAGTGGGTAGGCGATGGGGCAGGGCTGGCATGTGGCCAGTGCCTTGGTCCACCCCAGGGCATGGTGGGTCATCCAGCACCAGGCTGCCCACCAGGTTTTGCTGCAGGGGGGCAGATCGTGTGCCTTGCTCTCTGTACTGGCCCTGAAGTGTGGCAGCCATGATTATCTACCCCAGGGCACATGCGGGAGCAATCTCTTCCAGCTCATGTGGCTGCACCCAGAGTGACTGAAGTCTCCTAGGAGCAGGTGAATGGGGCTGTAGCAGGCCAGGGAAGTGATGATTCAGGAGCATCTTTTTGGAAACTTCTCTGCTGAATCTCCTATGCAGTTGTAGACATAAGATAAAGCAATATCCCTAGAGGAGGTGCAGGGAGCAGTAGAACCATCACCACCTTTTCCTTGGAGTGACGTGACTACTTCCATCAGTGTGTCTGTCCCTATAAACCAGGCTTGGGGACCAAAGGCATCCTACAGCTAGTTTTTATGTGATCCCTTTCCAGTTCCTGCATCAGGCCCCTGGATCCAGTTCAACTCCCAAACATTGAAAACTGAACTCAGGGTAAGGGAGTGGAGATGAGGGCATGCACATAAGGACAGGGGACAAATCCAGGCACAGATTCATGACCTGAACCCTTTTCTTTCTGAGTGCCTGCCTTAAGTACCTCCACCCCCAACATTTATGCAGCCCTCAGAACTTGTACTAATTTTCAAAGCGGGCCTTGGGAGGTAAAAGGTTCCTCACCCCTGCTATAAACAAAAAGAGTTGTATGTCTTTCTCCTCTGGACTGTGATAGTGAAGCTGGCTTTTGCTTTATATGAAATGTTTTTTTTTATTGTTTATTGATCTTAAAACTCATCATCTTTTTAAAAGCATTAGCAACATAATCTCTTGCAGGCAGGATTCATTAGAGAGTAGGCAATTCATGTTTTGATGGCGAAAGCTATCAGACAAGACTGAGGAATAATGACACAGGTGGACTACCACCATTAGAAATTGTTGAGCCAAGTATAAAAACAATATAATTTCAAAGTGCAGAATTACTTCCAGATCCTAAGCAACTTAATATATTCCAAGGAGCAGCACTCTCATTTATGACATACATTAAATTGACTGTGGGTCAGATTTTCAAAAGCGCCCAGCACCCACAAGAGTTCTGCCTCCATTTAAACACTAAAATAAGAAACTAGATTTTCAAACCCAGCTTAGGCCGTTTTTAGACGTACGCAGCAAACACGCGACATAAAATCACGCTGCGTGTAAATATGCCGCGTGTGGGAATTGCGCATTAAAGCCAGTCGTACATTCTTTTAAAGCCGCAAATTAAATACCTCGATGTCGAGGTATTTAATTCACGGCTTTAAAAGAAGGCATGACTGGCTTTAACATGTGAAATCCCACACGCGGCATATTTACATGCAGTGTAATTTTATGCAGTATGTTCGCTGCGCATGTCTAAAAGCGGTCTTGGTCTATTAGGGGAGACGCTTCTATGACAATCTCCATTTTCAAATTCCTCATGTAGCTGAGTCAATGAGTGTCTTCAGATGGATGTTGAGCCTGACCACCCCTCAGAGCTGCTCCGGGGGTGCACCCCTGCGTTTGCCCACTTCCATCCCTGCCTAGGTCTGCTTTAGATGGACCGAGCGGTTTCTTCTGGGCTGTTGTCCACCCACGCAGTGTGCCCCTACTGCACCATAGAGCTTCAGCTGATGTTCTAGGCTAGTGGCCGCAACTCCCTGGTGCTGATCAGGGCAGGGCAATGGTTGGCTGGGCATGGAGCTGCAGCATGGGTCTACCCCACAGACAGACAACAGCTCCACTTCTGTCTGATGCCCTGGGTTTGGCCAGCCCACTCCGCACGGTGGGCTCTGGGATGTTCCGGAGTGCCACCAGCAGGGCTGCCTTGGAGCTGGCACAGTCTGTTCCGCTGGTGGGGTGCCTTTACATGGACTGGCCAACCTGGGACTGAAGTGGGCTGGTGTGGTTAGAACCAGAGCTGCTGTTCGTCTAAAAGCACCCAATGAAAACACAGAAGACTCTGTAACAAGCTCAATATGGGATCAAAAATTCTGCATTACTAACTAAAGCCATCTGATGCACATTGCTTGCCAGTACTATGTGCATGAAAGGAAAGTGCTATGTAGATCAAATGTAGGCTCACCTGCCATGCAGCATATGTTTTGCTACTGTCAAACCCAAGGGCTTTGTACAGAATTGAGACAGATGCTTATCTAACCTTCTGCACTACTCCAAAAGATCATGTCACAAAGTCCACATCTTTATTGTGGAATAAAGTAACCTTTTCACAGAAGTTTGTTAGCAATCAAGACTCTCTGATGTTGTTTGGCTTTCATACCGACTACTCAGAGCAGTATAAAGTTTTCTTAAAGTGACACCTCAGAATTCCCTTCGCATATATCAGCCTTGTGACACGTGGGGCTCAGTGAATTGTAAACTTTCACAACAGATTTACATGTTATAGGTTTTACTACCCGCTTGATACTTAAAATGTATTAAGGAGGACAGTCTTTAGCTGTATTTGACAGAGATTATTCCAGACATGGCCTATTTTTCAAACTAGTCTATTGTAGTATGTGGTAATACTTATCAGTATGCCTTTCAAACAGATTTTTCTTCCTAAATCTACTCTAGTTTTGCTCCAGAATGTTCTCTTTAAAAAAGTGTTTAATAACTGGTTCGTATTTGTTCTGCTGCCGAGTGCATGAGAAAATTATTTTTTTCTCACACATTCTCTCTCTTTCTCCTTCTCTCTCTCTCTCTCTCTGTCCACACTAAATCATACAAATACTCTCTCTCTCTCTCTGAGCAATGAAATGTGTGTGTGAAAGTCAGTGAATTAGTATAATTTAGGCCCTTTTAAAATGGGCCGTGGCTGTGTCGGCAGTCTGTGGGTGCGCTACTGTGGGCGAGTGCATATGGGTGTGCACCCATCCCCCATGCACCCCCCACATGCCCCTGCACGGAGCAATCTGAGGTTTCGCTGGTTGCTCTGTGTGGGGGCGATGGGCGGAGGTGCATGTTACGCGGGAACGCACATGCATGCCCACCTACCCGCCGCCGCTTACAAATGGGATGCACCCACCTATGTCCACTGTGTGGGCATGAGTGGGTGTGTCTCATTTAAAAAGGGCCTTAGTCTGGGCATATTCACAATCTATTTATAGATTTCACTAGTAATCTTTTAAAAACAAGTCAGATTTTAGAAGGGAAAAAACCCAAGTGCATGAAGATGCATACAATTGCATGCCTGCTCTGTGCAGTTCTCATGTCTACACATGTAAGTGCCTGCTGTATGCATGCAGTCTGTCTGGGCCCTACAAATCTAAATGACCACTTCCTCCTTGTGCCCCCTCGTGGTCTCTAAGGCCTGTTGAGAGCATCCTCTTGCAAATTCCATCATTGCAACATGTCCATACAGCAAGGGCACAAAGAAAGGTATTCTTGGTGACTGCTCCACAGCTTTGGAACTAGCTGAGCATCTTTCATTATTATTTATTTATTTATTACAAGGATTTAATATCCTGCACCCTCCTGCCAAAAGGCAGCTCGGGCAGCATACATATTTCTTAAAACAAATATAAAATAATATTACAAAAATACAATAAAACCCAGCTACTATAAATACAATCTGAATGGAGCATAACCCGCCCCCTCCCCCAACCTAACTCTCCCACCCATCTCCCCCACCAAAAGCTTGGTGGAACAGCCAGGTCTAACATTGTTGCCGAAAGGAGGGGAGGTTCAGGGCCAGACGGACTGCTACTGGTAGGGAGTTCCACAGCCTTGGAGCGGCCACTGAAAATGCCCTCCCCATGGTCGCCACCTGACCAACACCTAGAATCGGGCCTGGAAGGCTCCAGGAGAGAATTTGGGAGCCAAAATACGCGTGAGGTTTGCCAGTGTAAAAGCCACTGGTCAAACCCCGTGCATATTTTGGCCTTCAGGTTCTCTCCCGGAGCAAAAAACTGTGCGGGGCTGGCCCATGCCGAAGGTGTGAATGTGGTCTAAAAGTCTAACTGGTGGGTCTTTCAGCTTGCAGGATCCCAAATATCAGGGGAGTGATTTAGACCCACCTCCCTCCGGTGCCGATCGGCCTCTAGTCTTTTTGATGGGCATGTTGAAAACGAGAGCTAAATATAACAGCAACAATCCTGCAATAGATTGGAAACAGTCCCATGAGGTTTATTGTAACTATCATTGTGATCTTGAAAAGTAAACATTGTCCAAAAAAAAAAGAGAGAACAAAAAACTTTGAGCATAATCCTTAAGGAAATCAATAATCTCCTTTGCAGAGACTCGCAGCCCCATTTTACATACTTCATGTTTCACTCACTCACTCACTTACTCAAGTCATTTTATGTCACTTAAATTACTCCTGCAACAGCAAGAGGGTGTCATTTTTCAAAGGAAGTGTGGGATGGAATGGAGCTGAAATAATCAACACTTCAGCTACCAAAGTAAAGAAGCAAAGGGGACAGGCAGCTGGGCAAATAATAACTCTGATCAAAATCCTTCATTGAACCATTTCTGAGCAAAGCAGAAAATGGTAGTGCCAAATCGGCCCAGGCTGGAGCAGAATTTCTGAAGTCGCTCACAGTGAAGATGGCATATCTTACAATGAAAGGTCCATGTCGTATGGCCGGGAATCACTGCCTGTTCTAGAGATACGGGCTGCCATCTTCAAACCACTTACTCCAGAACAGTCCCATTGAAGTTAGTGAGACTACTCTGGAGGAAGTGATTTGATGATTATGTCACCAAAGGAATAATGAAACAGCAAGAAAGTATCAACCTGACCCAACGGGTCAGGTTGTTTTCTGCCACTCTGGCATAAAGTTGCCATAAGCATGTTCATTAAGTCCTGTGCTTCTGTTTTCAGGTCTGATAATAAAGAAGTTAATTAATACCAATTGTGCTTTTAATTTGTGATAGTGGTACTTGGCCACTAGAAACTTGACAGAGACTATCAGCTGATTTCACAGAGGTGACCAAACAACCAGAAGATACTAATAGTTTTGAGTTACTGTGGATGGAAGAAAGATTTGAAAACCCTATAGAGAGGCAAGAGTCTCCATATCCCATTAACAGTTTCCTCAGACATCCAGTCCCTTGAATCAGGAGATCTCAAAAACTAGTTAATGGGTGAAAACAAACAAGGCAGCAGGCAGCTGGATCCCCTGCCCAACCCATGAAGTGGCAACACAGTTGCCAACTATTGGGCCGGTATGTAGAGCTGAACACATGTGCAGCTGGTCCTGTGTAGCTGCCACTCTGCCCCCACACCCCAGGTTGAGCTGAAGAATCAAACACACGGGGCAGGACTAGGGCCCAGGAGCAGTGGATGCTGGCCACCAGAAGCAGACTTGGGCCAGTGAAAAGTGTCTGAAAGCAGCAGATCACTCCTAGACATCCAGGGGCTATATATGGCCCCATCCCTGACCCAAAGAATTGTCATCCCAAGTGTCAAGTGTGCAAGGAAACCAGTGGTTCTGCCCAGGCAGAGTTGTGCTCTAGGGATGGGAGATCATATTGAAAATCAGGATAGGTTCAAAATCGGACTGATGCAACTTTCAATCTGATTTTAGATCATACTCATTTGAATTGGGATCGGATTCTGATCAATAATGCCTAAATCCAATGTCTGCCTCCAGCTCTGCCTCCCCTGGACCTCTGCCAGGCCTGGGCATGGGTATGGGTCCAGGAGAGGCAGAGCTGAGGGTAGAGGGTCTGCACAGAGGTGGGGAGGGAGAGAGCATAGATAATTAACTTACCTTTTTTCCCTTTAGACCTTGGAGTCCAGTGGGGCCCCACAGTGCCCAGCCCGGCTTTCTCAGGGCTGTGCCAGGCAGAAATACTAAAGAAAACTGTGCATGTGTAAAATGGTCCCCATGGCTATACTGCGCATGTGTGGCCAGTTTCCAAAATGGTGTTGGCAGAGTCAGCGCCATTTGGGAAAATGACAGCTGGTCTGTGCATGCCCAGCTGCTGGCTGAGCATGTGCAGACTGGCTGCCATTTTCCAAAATGGCACCAATGCTGCCAGTGCCATTTTGGAAAATGGCTACGCATGCATAGAACAGCCATAGTGGCCATTTTGCACATGCAGAGTTTTCCTTAGTATTTCTGCCCGGCGTGGCCCTGAAAAGGCCGCACCGGGCACCATGGGGTGCTGCTGGACTCCAGAACCTAAGGGAAAAAAAGGTAAATTCATTAACTACTCCCTCTCCCTCCACACCCCTGTGCGGCTCCTCTACCCCCAGCTCTGCCTCCTCCAGATCTCTGTCCAGTGCCCAGGCCAGGCAGGGGTCCAGTGGAGGCAGAGTTGTGGCTCCCTGAAAAATCCTTGGAGTGATGCCAGCTTTTGGATCTTATCCCTTGACAGGATTGGATTCTTAGTTCAGATCAATACCATTGGTCCAATAATTGGGCCAATCTTATTTTTATTTAGTTATTTATTGACATTTGTATGCTGCCCCCTCATGCCCACAGCATCTCGGGCGGCTAACAATGCAGTAAAACAATAAAATATATTAAAACCAACATCAGTTTTAAAATAATTAAAAAAAACCCAACCCTAACCCTACCCTCCAATTCCCCACCCCACCAATCTCCCCCATTTACCCCTCCCCTCCAAAGGCCTGGGCGAACAGCTAAGTCTTGCATGCCTGCTGAAAGGCAAGCAGACTCGGGGTCAGGCGGGCTTCCTTCAGAAGGGAGTTCCACAACCGTGGCCCGACCACCGAGAATGCCCTCTCCATGGTGGCCCCCGTCTTACACGGGGGACCCCCAAGATAGGCACCCCCGGTGGATTGGAGGGTTTGTCCTGAGTCATGGAAGGTGAGGTGGTCCCCGAGATAAGAGGGGCTGAGACCATATAGAGCTTTGTATACCAATATTAACACCTTGAACTTGGCTCAGTATGCTATAGGCAGCCAGTGCAGAGAACGGAGCACTGGTGTAATGTGCTCACGGCGACCCGTCCCCGTATGGAGACGGGCTGCCGCATTCTGCACCAGCTGCAGTCTCCGAACCAATATCAAGGGAAGCCCCACGTAGAGCACGTTGCAGTAGTCGCGCCTCGAGGTAACGAAGGTATTGATCTAATCCCAATATTCCCATTCCCACTGTGCTCAGAGAGTGCCCTGCGACTGCAGGCCAGTTCCCCTTACCCAGGGGTGGCAGGTTACAACCTGGTACATGGGTGGAGGTGGCACCCATGCCACACACTGCATGTTTGGAATCACCACTGCTGCCACCCCTTGAGCAGGTCCCACTGTTGTGTGGGGCAAGAGACAAGGAGGGACAGAAGGAGAAAGGGAGGGACCATGTGGGGCGCTGTAGTGCCAAACTGCACAGACTGGAGCAGAAATTCTGAAGTTGCTCACAATGAAGATGGTATGGACCATGCAGGCCTCTGGGACCCACCACTCCTGGGCAAGAGTGACCTCCCTCAGTTCCTCCCTTCCTGCTAGTGGCAGCTTTCCCCAGATATACCATCAGATAACAGGCAGCTGGGGGGAGTGGGGAGTTGCTCATTCCTAGCCTGCACCATCAGCTGACAGGAGAGTGGAGGGATCTGCTCACTCCAAGCCTATGACATCAGCTTACAGGCAGTCAGGAGGGTCTGCTCCCTCCCAGCCTGTGCCATCAGCTGACAGGTGGCTGGTGGCCACTACTCCTGGGCCCAAACCTTGCTGACATCATGGCCTTGTCCATGGTGCTGGCAGAATTTGCCATGTGCAGGGGCTGTGCAGGACCTAACAGATGGGAGGTCGCACATTAGGCTGAATTAGCCTGGCTGAGCCAGTCTTATCTGCACCAACCACCTTCCCTGGACGATGCACTGGATAGCAGTCTGCCACCCGCCCCATAGCAAAAGTGGCCAAGCATCTGGCAGCCACCTAACAGATGGGAAGGTGAATCGTGGGCCAATGTCAGCTAATGTGGGCTTCTATCTTGCTTGTTTTCACCCAATGTTACATCAACTCTTGATGCAATGGTACCTGCAAAGTCTCAGTTTGGTTAGCTAGCTGCGTCTGCTGTTAAATATTTTAATCTTGTGTACATACGAAAAATGCAAAGATTCAGTTGAAGGATGGTGTTAAGAGGTAGTACAATCTCTGCATTGGAATGGAGATGACAGAAAATAGAGGCAGATTGGTAAGAAAATGTCCAGTGTAGCCAAAATGCACCACTAAAACGATTGCAAGAAATGTGCTTTATGTGAAATAAATGTTCAGCATCCAAACTGAATCCATGTCCTTTCCTGATCGTCCAGACCATTTGCGAGAGCATGAAAGAGAACAACAAGCACAGGAACAGAAGAGAGAGCAATAACAATGTGACGAATGGCTTTTTAATTGTGTTGGGGATTTTATCTGTCTCCCTGACATTCCCTCTCTCTTCGAGTCACATAACTGGCATGTACTGTACTCTCCAGATGGATCAGCAGAGAGAAAGGGAATTGTCCACGTCTCTTGGTATTCATCTCCGTCCACAACAGACACTGTGATTGAGTCAAAGCTATTTCTTTCACTTTCAACCATGAGCTACTATCAAAAAGGATGCTATTTCTGTAACCTTCTTTTCAGATGGAATGTATATTGGCTGGGCTGGAGAGACAGGCATGATCCTGCTCTCTTTACATTCTTCAACAATAATAAGTGTACAGCTGTAACTCTTGCTTTTGGCCTGTTCATAGTTCATCTAGTGGAAGAAGCAGAGGAGGGAGCAGGGACAATGAGATTATTTTGCTTGTCAAACTGCATTCATGGCTTCCAGTTTCCCTGTTCATCCAACTAATGGCTGGTAGATCACTTTAACAACATCTGGTTTAGATGATCTTTGAGATCCCTTCCAATCCTAAAATTCTATGATTCTCCTCACCTGCCACCATTATCCTCTTGGTTGGTGTTCCCTAATGTCCTCCATTTATTTCAAACTTCTCAATCTTACTTTAAGGTACTAGACAGCACCTCTCCCCACAACGTCTCTCTTTTTAAAATTCTATTCCTAGCCTAGTAAACTTACCCAGCTTTAGAGGGTGTTTTTACACGAGAGTGGTGGGGAGGAGAGTCTATGGTTGATGCATAGGGCAGGTGCAGGGCATTCACGCATGGGAAGTGCATGGGGAGTATTTCACACAGGCGGCTCCCCGCATAGCTGCTCCATCCACACACTGGCCACCCAGTCCCCACATGGGGCACTCCAGATTTTTCAGGAGTGCTACGTGCTGGGACTGGATGGTGAGTGCACGGATCACGGGAGTGTGCCTCCCCACACACCAACTTCAAACGAGAGGTTTTGCATGTGGACAGTGGGGGGGCTATATGTGGTGCCAGCTTGTTTAAAAAAAAACAAGACTCCTTTCAAGACCCACTTATCTTCAAATGGCCAACTATATTTTTCCTTCTGCTTGGTCACCAAGTGATCTCTCTTTCCATTTCCATGTAGCTAGTTGTGTGCATTGATTATGGGTGAAATAGAATAATAGAATCTTAGGCTGTTTTTAGACAAACGGGCCAAGCTAGCAGATTTAAAAATCCCTTTTTAGAAACAGCACGTGGGTGGTGTTCAGACGCGCCTCCCCACATCGGAAGTCAATATCGGAGTTTGACAAATTCGGTTTTAAAAAGCATGTGCGAGCCACTCGGTGCCGCTGTTTTCAGTGGTGGCTGGGTGACTTCTGGTGTGGGGAGGCACATCTAACTGCTACTTGTGCGAGATTTCTAAAGGGAGATTTTAAAATCTGCTAGATTGGCCCGTTCATCTAAAAACAGTCTTAGAGTTAGACTGGTCCTCAAGGGTCAGCTAATCCAACTCTCTGCTCTGATGCAGGATGAATAGTCCCTAGAAACACTTCCCTTTCTCAAAGGAACCGAACATATCTGTGCAGGAAAGTATTGTTTGTTTAGAGCTGTGACTGTACTAAAACGTGAAGGTATATCTACCTCTCATCCCAATTTCTTATACCTCTTCAACCAGGTGTCCACAGGGTAAAGCACTTGCATAGTGCTAACGTTTGTTGGGGAGTCTTTTTCTGACTTCCCCAGCTTTAACCAAAGGGGTGAGTGCTGAGGGAGTGGAGTGGAGGGGAGCTGGCATATACATAGATAACAACTTCAAAAACCCTTCAAAAATTTGATTAATAAATTTTAGTCACATTTCAAACCCAAGAGATTTTCAAAAACTATCCAATCTGGCAAATCTTACTAGGACCCTAATCATTACCGCTATTCTGTTGTACTTCAAGGCCAAAGAGCATTTTTTCTCTTCTGGTTCATATACTGAGTGTATGTCCTATGGTTTCTGATCATCTTCATCAGAGGGTGTTACCAGACATAATGCTAAATCTGTGCAAATCCATTGCAAGTTGGAATCACTGAACTGCTCCTCCTGATTTGTCTCTGTTCACCACCTTAGCAAGGTTGACACAAAAAATAAAACAATCCACACAAAAATGTAACTGAGATCTACAAGACTATCTTGTCAAATGAATAAACTCATAACAATGGAGCAATTACATATGCAACAAGAAATTGGCTCTCTCTCCTAGCTTTTGGCCAATGTGTGGAAGTCAGTTGGTAATAACAAAAATTCTTTTTGACTGTCCCTACTTCAGGTCAATATTAAGGGTGCATGTGTGAGTGCTTGTGAATGTGTATGAAAGTTAAGCGTATATTGTGAATGTGTGTGGATGGAGAGTTGTATAAGGAAGGAACTGTCTGGACCTTCCTTGGTTCAGGGAAGATTACCTTTTCTTTATTTAACTTTTTGTGAATGTGTGAGGGAGAATTTGTGAGTGAGAGTGAGTGAGTGAGTGTGAGCTGACTGACTGGCCTTTCCCCAGTTTAGAACAGAACACATCTTTTCTTTCTGAGTGTGTCAGTGTGAATGAGAGTGCCAGTGAGATCCCCTGACTAGACATTCCCTGGTTCAGAACTGAGTGCAAGTCCAGTGAGACACCCTCTGTGTGTCTGTGCGTGTTCCTCTGTGTCTGAGTGCCCCCTACCTCGGCCTGGGTATACATATACACCTAAGAGCTTTCCTGCACTTTCTCCCTGAGGTAATTTTAGTGTGTCATCTGCACAAAGCCTGAGGGCCATGTGCAGCCTACCTTAGCACCACTAGAGGGCTGTGTGCAACTAAACTAAGCGTTTTTTCAGACGTGCACAATTTGAGCGGATAAAATATCCTGCGTTCTCTTTGAAGCGCACAATCTAAAACAGGTTCACATTCACATTGCCCAATTTGCGTGCTGTATATGTCCAGTGTGCACAACATTAAGTGCGTGCTAATCTATTCCCACATTCTCTTACCACGCTATTTAAAGCTCACCTCCCCCATCTCTTCCCCCCACTAGTCCTGATCTCTCTGAAGCTCCTCTCCCCTGCCTTTCCCCGATCCCCGTCACTGCTCTGGTGCTTCCTGGCCAGCAGACAACTGATCGGAAGTGCGTGCTCACACTGTGCGCACAAAGGAGTCTTCCGATGCTCAACTAGAGTGGTCAAATTCACAGCTGCTCTTGTAAAGGTAGGTTTCCTTTACCCGATAGTGCGCTGATTTGAAAACTGCACTGGCTGGGAATAGAGCGGACAGAGGGCTTCAGACATGAATGAAATATGCACATTAAACAAAACAGCACATATTTCATGCATGTGTGAAAGGGCTCTAAATGTGATGCAATTGCGCTCTCTTAGCTGACATGTGGCTGTGAGAGGAGAGAGCGAGGCAGGGGGTGTAGGAAGGACCTTCTCCAGAGGACCTGCATTCACATTCCTCTCTCCATTTAGGAAAGGAACCAAGGGGAGCAAGGGAGGGGCGAGGCTGCTCTAGTCTAGAGGATCCACAGGGCTCCTATGCTCCCCTCGGTACCTTTCCCAAATGGAGAGAGGAGTGCAGGTGCAGTTCCTCTGGAGAAGGTCCTTCCTGCACCCCCCACTCTCTCCTCTTGCAACCGCCTTTCAGCTAGGAGAGCATGCAAGCACTGCTTCTGCTGGAAAGAGCCAGGCCACGGCCAAGGAAAAAGCCTTCTTTGGCTATGACCCCCCTTTCCATCAGAGCCAGGGCTGGGGACAGGGAAAGTGTTGAGTGGTGCCCTGGTGGTGCCTACTGCCAGCATTTGAAATGCATGCGATGGGCCGCCCATTTTTTATTAGCTCTACATGCTAAAAACGGTGAGTGGGGGCTGCATGGACCAAACACAGACTCCAGCAGGCTATCGCCTCAGTTAGAAACATCCATAGTGATGAGTCACTAAAAGGTCACACCACTAGGCACATTTAAAACATAACAGCAGCAATTATCCTACAAATCAGATATCATATTCCATTTAAACAAATAATTGAATGGTCCATAGACACCTGAATGATCAGTTTAAAATTGGCTGCAGCAGTAAGCATGAGATCTTACTACACTCTAGTGATGAATTAGCTTGCACTTCTGAAATGGAGCTCACTTTTGCAGGTTTTGGATAGAAAAAACTCCATGATTTAGGCATTATGCTGTACAACCCCATCTTGGTCAGAGCAAGTGCCTCCTCTTTGGAGCTCTGTCATCTGAAGACAAGCGATCAAGACCTAACACATTTCAATCTGGACAAATCTGAAAGAGCATCACTTGAGTACTTCATCCAACATCACACTTCACTTAAGTGACTTTTCCAAGATGAGTGTATGAAACTGACTGTAGGATTTTGCCGTTCCTGTGAAAGACTCTTTCCTTTTGTGACACCAACTGGTCTTGAAATGCTGCAAAACTGCTGACAGAAGAGATACCAGAAAACAGTTTTAAAAAGTTGCCAAGGATTTATGTGCCCAGAGGTAGTTTTTTTTAAAAACATGGGAACAGCTAGGGGACATTTAAAGCTAGATGGAAAAATTACAGAGGACACAGAAGATTTAGTGGTGTTTGAGGGAGTCTCCAACATGAAAGGTAACATATTTTGGAGTGGGCTGGAGGGGACAGGGTCTGATGGATGTGATGTCAACCCTATTGTTGTAACCAGGGTGGCGATCTGCACCAGTGGGACATGGGAAAAAGAATGAAATGAGAAAGGTAAATGAAGCGGAGTACATCAGCAGCAGACTGAGGCCCCAACATCAGACACAGTAGCTATGTAGAGGCTCATAGATTCCCTGAGTTTTACATTTAAAAGAAGTGACAAAATCATCAGGAGAGAAATGAGAGTGACCAGCTGAAGCCTGAGGAAGAAGAGCGTGAGAAGGGAGTCAAAAATACTAAAAAGCTGCCCGGGGTTAGTGCGACTGGACTATGAATTATGAACAGATACACACAAAATTGCCTTAAAGGTTAACTGGAAAGCCTGGTCAAAAGAAGCAGTGAAAAATAAAATGCTCAAGAAGCCAGATGATAACCAGAATGTAAATTACATGCAGACTTAAGTTAACCATCACAATAGCATTATGAAAATGGGTATTGAAAAGCATCTCCACTCTGTACCTGGCAATACCTGAGTTTGTGATTCTGGCTGAGCCTGTGTCCCCTTAACCCATGCTGTTTGAAAGGGCTGATACGTTCAGCTGTTGTATAGCAAGCAGGAGTTCTTAAATTCTAGATATGCAAGCTCTCTATATGCAGATAGGTTATGCTATTTCAGAACAAAATCCATGATCTATTAATGTCAAGTTTCTAAAAGAGTTATTAGGATCAGTTTTGCAAATTCTGGGGATCAGATTTTTAAAAGAGGTCAGACCTGCAATTAGGGTTTTTGTAGCTGTTGTGAACATTCATGCCAACACCCATTCATCCTGTACTCCAAGCTCTTCCGAAAATTTGACCACAGGCGGCATAATGGGAGCTGCAGTTTTGCAAATCTGCCCTTTATCTGGGTGCTAAAATAAGAGCAGAACTTTTCTGCAAAGTTGGCTCTGATCTGAGGGGCAGAGCATTTGAAAAACAACTCCTCCTGAGTCCTTTTGACAACATGGTCCTGATAGCATTCCAAACAATAATAATCAATCCACACATGTATTCTGTATAGATCTGGGCTGTGAAAATGTTTGCTTTTCTTTAGAGCTGTGCCAAATAGGAAACATTTAATCAAACTTTCCAAAATTCTAAAAGCTTAACAAATGGGGTCAGGAGAATCAAAATTTCCCCCACCCCACATCAGTTTTTTTCTTTTGCTGTGCAAAACTGAAGCATAGTTTAGATTAGGGCTGCATCGAATAGGTGCTCCGATACTTGTGAGGATTTCCGAGGGTTCGATTACCAGGACTAAGTCTTCGGTCACCACTCAGAATTTTTTCCGAGGACTCAGAAATTGGAACTTAGAACGCCAGACATCGGAAATCCTCAATCATGGAAACTCAGAAACACTCGGCACCTGAGAAAACAAATAAAAAAGCAGGGTGACTATTAGCATGCCCCATAATTACATGCAAAATTGACAGAAAAAGGTATAAGGAGCAGCACATCCATACAATTATAACATCAAAAAGGGGGACACTGCTCTAAAATCAGCTCCTATTTGGATAAAGCCCAAGATTTACAAAATATGTAGAGGAATCAGGGATTTACAAAAATACCCAAGTTTTATAAACATTCATAATAATACCAGCAGTAAGCACCTGGCTTATATATACAAAAGACAAATGACAATGACAGCGTATAGATATACAACTTACAGGTGGTTACATTTGTACAAGGTAATACAACATATATTATATAAATCACAGGTGATTATCTGTGACTTCTAGTAGGATCCCTTCCCTCAACATTTCGTCGCACATCAGGCGACTTTTTCAGGAGTAGGGTAAATCAATGCCAGAATCCTGCATTTTACAAATACAATTCTGATTAAAGAAGGACCAACTGTGAAAAATGGACCCACAAAGGGGAAAATACAATAAAGCCCCTATTTAGGACAAAATAAAAGCCCTTATTGCCTATTGGGGAACCACTCACCACTACTTTCAGGGGCTTCCGGGTAAAGAATTGAAGTTTTTAGCCTGCGGTCTGCCGGGGGTGCCCTCTTGGAGGTCCCCCGCGTGAAGCGGGGGGCCACGATGAAGCGGGCATTCTCGGTGGTAGGGCCGCGGCTGTGGAACTCCCTTCCGGAGGAAGCTCGCCTGGCCCCAAGCCTTTTAACATTTCGGCGGAACTGTAAGACCTGGCTGTTTGCCCAGGCCTTTGGGAGGGAGGGTGGGGGGGGGGTAGTTTTTAATCCCCCGCCCGTTTATTTATTTATCACTGTCCTTTTTACCCTGTTTTATTGAGATATTTTATATTTATATTTTAAATTGTTCTTAACTGTTTTATGACTGTTAGCCGCCCCGAGCTGCGTTGCAGGATGGGGCGGGATAAAAATCTACAAAATAAATAAAATAAATAAAAATAAATATATAGTGCCAGTTGCAATCACGAAACTAGCAAGAAACTGTGGTCATAAAAAACAATATATCAAGGTTGAAAGCCATATACAGTGGGGAAGGAGAAAGGTTAAAACCTCCCACTCTCCACTCACCTAAGGAAAGTTATATTTTTTAGCCTGTGAGCTTCTTCTAGAGCCTTGTTTGACCTCCCCCCTATATGGGAGCTCTATATAGCCCGGTATGGTTTGACAAAGGTTTGTTTCTGCTCCCACTTTAAAAAGGAGGGCTTTTGATTCCGGGATAGTTACTTTCCTTAGGTGAGTGGAGGGTGGGAGGTTTTAACCTTTCTCCTTCCCCACTGTATATGACTTTCAACCTTGTTTTTTATGACCACAGTTTCTTGCTAGTTTCATGATTGCAACTGGCACCATTTTGTGGCTAAAAACTTCAATCCTTTACCCGGAAGCCCCTGAAAGTAGTGGTGAGTGGCTCCCCAATAGGCAATAAGGGCTTTTATCAGAGGGCTGCAGTCTTTTTGTCCTAAATAGGGGCTTTATTGTATTTTCCCCTTTGTGGGTCCATTTTTCACAGTTGGTCCTTCATTAATCAGAATTGTATTTGTAAAATGCAGGATTCTGGCATTGATTTACCCTACTCCTGAAGAAGTCGCCTGATGTCTGACGAAACGTTGAGGGAAGGGATCCTACTAGAAGTTACAGATAATCACCTGTGATTTATATAATATATGTTGTATTACCTTGTACAAATGTAACCACCTGTGAGTTGTATATCTATACGCTGTCATTGCCATTTGTCTTTTGTACATATAAGCCAGGTGCTTACTGCTGGTATTATTATGAATGTTTATAAAACCTGGGTGTTTTTGTAAATCCCTGATTCCTCTACATATTTTGTAAATCTTGGGCTTTATCCAAATAGGAGCTGATTTTAGAGCATAATTACATGCAAGCTCGGCGGTGGATGGGTGGGTTGCACTGGGGTTCTCCACCAAAACATAGCATTATCAATCAATCAATCAAGTTTCAACAAGTTTGGGCCCATGGCCACGTGCATGCCACCAGCCAGCAGGCATAGCTACAAGAAACCAGATATGCACCCCCCTCCCATATCATATGCCTCTCTTACTCTATGCCTCCCTATGCAAGGCAAGCTCCCTCTCCACACACCATAAATTAACCATAAAGTATCTCTCCTGTGTCCCAGCTGGGCACATCTTGGCAAAGTTGAACCCCACAGCAGAAGTGATCCCTCTGACCTCTATGGTGCCAAACAGTGCAAGCAGCACCCACTTTAAAATATATATTTTTAAAAAGCACGGTGGCTAGTAACACCCAGTGTTGTCCCTATGGACAGCCCAGCCCAGGCACCTCCCTCCCCAGCCGAAATACTTACAGATACAGCAGTGTAGCACACAGCCAAATTCACCAAAGAGAATGGAAAATTCCCAAATGTCAACTTCTATTTTGCCCTTGCCAGCTAATTAAAAACTGTTCTGTGCTTCTCCATCACGCACCTGTCCCCTCCCATTACCCCCCTGGCTACCAAATATGGCACTAAGTTCCATTTCCTAGCTCAGAGAAGCTAGGGTCAGGTCTGGGTCACTCTGGTCATGCACGTATTCATCACTCAATCGAGGGTTCTGAACTTTCCGAGTACCGGACCTTGATCCTCGGACCTCCACACTTGGAGATTCAGAACTTGAGTACCGTTATCCTTGGATTTTTTTTTTAAAAACTGAGTATCGAGCTTCAGCCCTAGTTGGGATTTTAAAAGTGCAAACCACACTTTGGTTTGTCTGACTCTTGACTTCATTTTTCAAGAAGTCTTTTTTTCACCAAACTAAGTTTTACTAGGAGAGACCACAGTACTTACATTTACATAACTCTAGTCAATGGGGCTGTAGCTTTATAAGAGTTAAGAACTAGGGCCTGAGATAGTGGTTGTCTTTATTGAGTGGTTATGATGATGGGGAGAAGAGTGGGACAATCCCCCATTCAGCTCCCTCCCACTCCTGGGGAGAATTGGACAGTGGAGCCAGTAGTGGTGGGTCTTGTGCTGCTTGCCTCTGCTACCTGGGACTCTCTGGGACAAGTAAACTCCCCCTCATTAAAAAGCTGATGGGTAGCTGCTGGTTACCCACCAGCTGTTATGTATAAATAAAAACAACAACAACAACAAAAAGTCTACAGGAGCAGCCACACGAGCTGGGGTGGGCCTGCTCCTGTATGCACCCCATAGTGGGCACTGGGCAAGTGCAGCTGCCACACTTTGGGCCAGCAGGGAGAGTTGGCCATACCGTCCACTCCCCATAGGCCATCACCAGCCCCTCCATCCAGGAGCTGGTCATACGGGGCTGGATGCCTGGACTCCTGCTGTGCTGCAGGATTGGACGCACTGCCGCTAGGCAGCTGTTGGGTGGGGTGGGGTGAGTGTTTGCTCCTCCCCCTACCTAACATGTACAAGCAAATGTCAGGTACCAGAGACAAGAAGAAGAGGGCCATAGTCTATCTTAACTTTATGTTATCTATGGTTCTACAGGGGATTTACCCTGTTTTCATTTGATGTACCCATTAGCTTAGCTTACTCACTTAGCTTTCTAACATTGTTAATTATGACCTTGTGGGGCTAAATGAATAAGAAGTATAATTTTATTTTAAGACATATGCCAGGACTCAGCTACCAACATTTCTAGGTTTTGTAGAAATTGCCAGGTTCATCGAAATTTAACTCGATAATTACCTCAACATTCCAAGTCAGATAATCGCTGTATAAAATAATTACGGGTTGTTGTTTTTCTAAATTCTTTTTGCATGGTTATTGTAGGTTACGCTAGGTGGTGTTGCGTGATGCTGCATGGTATGGAAATACACAATGCAGTTTTCATACAGGAGTATACAACATCACAAGGTATTAATTTATAGAACAGTGCTAAAAGCTTGATTAGACACTCCCTTTTTACTTTTGAGCAGCAGAGCTAAATAGATAAAAATTCAGAGCCCATACTTTTGAGCTAGTGAATGTATAGCCCCCTCCTTTCCCCAAACACTAACAGCCATTTTGCAAGACACTCATTAGATCTCTATCCTAATGGCTCAAGCTAAAATATATGGATTATGAAGAAGCAATAGCAAGAATGCCCTTTACATTCATAACCCTTTGCTTGCATTCTACATACCTTAACCTTTCATAATTGATCTCTATGTTATCCATATGTAAAACTGGGTTCAGAAAATGATTAGATAAGTCCATGGAGGTTAAATCTATCAATGGCTATTATCCCAATTGGCCAGGAGATGAAACCCATGCCTGCTGGAAGCTAGAAGTGATTCTCACGATAGGGAATGGATCAGGAAAAATTCTTTTGAAGCATCCAGTGCTTGTCAGAGACAGGATACTAGGCTAGATGGACCATTGGTCTGACCTGGTATGTCAGTGTTTGTCACTATAGGCTTATTTCCCTCAACCTTCATTTTAGCTTCCAGTTATTTATGGTCATTTAAGCAATGGGATGCAACCAGAAGTTTCCTTTCCTTTCTAGTTTAAATAGAAGAGATAATTGTAGAAATAATTTAACAAGATCATCAGATAGGAACTCTATGGAAATGTTCGCAAAATGCCAATGGGTTTGATTTTTTTTTTTTTGCCATTTCAAAAGAAATACATTTACTTGGCATAGTTTCCATCATGTTGATTCTTCTGGGTTCTCAAACATTATGATCCATGGTAAGTCTGGATTCATGCTTACTCCTACTCTTCATTAAGGCAGTTGCAGTTGAATTGCTGGTTGAGCAGGCTGCTGATACAGTAGGTGGGCATGCTGAATAAAATACCTACCACAGCTGTACCTACACTTGTCAGACAGCCAACCTGCTTTACGCCAGTCTGTTCTCCACTGCTTCCTGGTCATAGCCCATCTGTTTCAAATTCATAAAATGCTGAAGAACACAAATATCTCAACCTATTATAGGTAACATGCTTCAATTAAATTCTGATTGTGGAGCTGTGCTTAGCAGAGTAACATTGGTAATGTATCTCTTTCCAATTTGTCAATAAAACAGACGTGAGTCCATAGATATTTCAATAGCATTTGGAGCCTTTTCCAAACAAAAGTGTGTACATATGGTGCACCTGCCCAACATACTTCCAATTGCAAAGGGAAAAAACAGAGTATGGTGGTTGGTTACTAAGACAGATTAGCCAAGAAACTGCATACACTGTGAAGTGCCACAGTAGGCATACTTAAAGAAAAAGTAAACCAGACACTTATTATATGAAGCTTTCGTGCAAGTAGGAAGCATGCTTTGCCTTTCAATTCAGTTTAGTGGTAACATATACAATAATAATGTCACTAATAAAGGTTTAACTTTTCCACTGGAGGTGAAACACTCCACTTTGCAAGGTCAGTTTCATAAGATATAAGAATTAGACAAACTCAGCAGGCTGCCAATGACTGATTTAATAGGAACAGACTATAAATAGAAAAAGTAGGTGAGAGATATATCCCCAGGATATTTGCTGAGAATACCTACAGCACCTATGATTAAACCAACGAAACTGTCCTCTGGATGTCATCATTGCTCTTTTTTTGGTAATATGTTCTGGGTTGAAAGTACACTTGGTAAGAAGATAATTGTAGTTCTAAGGCAGCTACTTTTGGTGCATTCATTTTGAAAGATCATTGCCTCTCTGACTGGAATTTGGACCACAAGAATGTGGTCCAAAGCATTTCTACTTATAATTCATGTCGAACCATCCTTCATACTGTGATGCAATCCCCCCCTCCCCCTTTTCAGAAATTTTATTTAATAAAATTTTACATCTGTACTTCAGGAAACACTGTAGTACCCCATTCTAAAAAGGCATATTTCCAGTTGTGTGGCTGAGACAATCCTTCCAAAGTCAGCAGTTTGACAGTCTTTGCAAAAAATCTTCCAGAGTTAATTCTCAATTTCAACTTTCAAACCAGAGCTGATCTATGCTTTTTCTAGAAGAAAGCTTTCAAAAGGACCCTGAACAGGACAATACTCAATGATCTGAGTGGAAGGACAGGTCTGAACAGAAAGTTTTCTCTTTCTGCAGCAAATAAATACATCATACACTCATCACTCTTGGACATATATATATGGTACTGAGATCAAGCTGGATATCATACTCAAGTCTTGACAAAAGGTTGTTTCTAAAAGATACCCCTGAGGAAGGGAATTTTCCAAAATGCATTGGGTTGAGTTTATATTTTTGGATTATTGTTTTTATTGATATATATTGTGTACATACATATCACAGTATGTTTTAGCAGATGTTGTTTGTATGTAGTTCACATGTCTACCTTTGTGACCAAACATGTTAATCCATCTTGGAATTAGCATAGACATTTAACACATTGTTGATATAGAGAGTTCTTTATATAGAGAGATTGTTTTATTAAATTTATTACGCATTTGTCATCCGGTGGCCCTTTGTTGTCCATTTGTCCATTGCTGGGCCACTGTTTCTGTGTTGTTTGTCTCTTTTTTGGACCCTCCTTAAAGGACTAGGCTCCCTTAACCAACCTGCCCCTACTAGACACTTGTCTAAAGGAAGATTTTTTGAACATTTGATAGTGCACCCTAAAATATGAAATATCTTCATGAATGTGGAACAGGGCATTCATCTCAGCCCTAGTCAAAGCCTATCCATTCATGCATTTGGGTTCAGGTGTGTCTGAAGAGCAGAAAGGATTTTGATGTATGTTTGCAGTTGGTTCTATTAGTAGAAGGTGTTAAAACATAGCAGCTAAAAATGGACCAACCTTAGAATCAGGAGAGCTATTTACACTGTAAATTTCTTTCCACACTCTCTTTTGTGCTGTGCCACCTGCTCCAAACTAAGGTCCAAGATCTGGCCTTGAGTCCTCACATATGCAAGGTGCCTTAAACAATGTACTTTTGCAGCAGCAGCACAGCTACTACCAGTAGGAAGCTCAGAAACCCCATTAGTGCAAATTCCCCATCCCGGGCCCATACTGTACATTGTTCAGAGAGAGTGACAAATGAGCAGAGCCAAATCAGTACCGCTTCCTTTTAAATGTTATTACAGAAGAGTCTAGAAGGCCTAAAGGACATTGGGATACCATTATCTGATTTACTTTACCAGAATGCTATGTAGATACACATAAGATATGGTATCTTCCTTGGAGACCCTGGAGACTAAAACGACAAGGCAGACAAACATATGAACAATCATAGGGGGAACCAACATACAGGGAGGTAAAGTGCCCTCAAATAGTGATGAGTAAAGTTAGACAACAGGCAAAGTAGTTAAGGTAACACTTTTCACTGGGCCAACTGCTATTAATGATAGTGCATTCAGGGCTAGCCTGAGGCAACTGCCTTGGGTCCTGCTCTTCTGGGTGGCCTGCAGTGGCCCCCAGTTTCCCCAGGGCAGGGCATAGGGCACTTTCTCCCAGTGGGGGTCCAAAAACAACCATCTCTAGGACCCCATAGAGGGTGCCCTGAAGGAGGCGAACTTATGGGGAAGGGGGTGAGGCCACCAGAGGCCTTGCATTTTATCTTTGTTCTGGAGGCCGGCCCTGAATATATCCACAGGGTAAGCTCACAAATTTGTATTCTCTCACCAACAGAAGTTGGCCAAAGCAAAGGAATCAACATAAATACTTTGTGACTTGTCTCACTTGTACATGGGACCAACATGGAAACCACATTCTAAACAATGGTGATGGGTGTCATATAAATACCAGGATAGAACAGAATAGAAAAGAAAGTGATTTACCCAAAGTTACACTCCTCATTCGTTTTGGCAACAAAACCCCAAACTCCTGTAATTGGGCCACTGAGTCTCTTCAGGATCAGGCCCAGAGCAAGGCTGGATAAGTGCTTGTGGGATTGCCTATCCGCTGGATCAGGTATTGAACCAAGTCCACTGGGCCAATTAGTATGGCCCGAGTGCTCCCAGCTGGGCAAGGCAGGAAACTGCAAGCCAGCTGAGAAGCACCACAGATAAAAATCTGAACCAGAGCTCAGAAGGGAGTACTGCCAGGGAGTGGCAAGTAGGCTAGGCTGAAAGTTTGCCTCTGGGCTGGCTCCAAGGCAAGGGAGCTGGAAGCCTAGTCCAGACCCTGCTGCCTGCAGGGCTTGGGCTTCCTGGGATCAAGCATGGCCACTCTAGGGAGGTCAAGAACTTGCAAGAAGCTGGGAGCCTAGGTGGTGGGCTTGCCTCCCCAGGGAGGGGCTCCTCATTGTAGGAGGCTTTTGTTTTTTAAAAAAATATTTCCTCTTTCTGGGACTATGCACTGTTTTGTTTGTATAGAAATGAGCATGGGTGACCAGAGCTGGCCTTAGAATTTGTGAGGCCCAGAGTGAAAATATAATGCAGGGCCTCTGGTGGCCCGTCCCCCAATCCCCCTGCGCTCCCCACCAGACCTCAGATACGGTTGTATTTGGGGGCCCTGCACCGTGCCTTGGTGAAAATAAGGACCACTGTGGGGCTCCCAGATATAGAGAAAAGAGCGGGGCCCAGGGTGGTTGCCCTGGGCAGCTCTGTGGTAAGGCCAGGCCTGCTGGTGACTGTGAACTAAGGTGTCAGTGGTGTGTTCGGCCCTGAGCTTGTTGTGAGCACTTGCCTGGAAGAAGCACCAGTCTGCCACCATGTCTTAGTGCTACTCCAGAACTCTGCCTTCTAGATCACACTGTCTTTAGGCAGGATGGACTGACATATTTCTTCTTTGTTATAAAAATAGTCTTAGCAGGAGACCCCACCCCCTTCCACGTGTGACTGTTGGAAGGCCGGTACCCCAATCTCTGCTCAATTCTTAAATTTAGGGGAATTAGTCAAATTAGTTGAACTAGGGGTCCCCACGTGCCACAAGGATGAGTCTGAGGTCTGATATGTGCTACAGTCAGGTTTACGTACCCTCCCCAAGAGTAGAGAAAGAGAGGGAGACAAGTGTTTAATAACCAAAAAGGGGATGTTTATTGAAAAGGGACACCAGAAAACACACAATGGGAGACACACACACACATATACTAATCACCACAGCCCGGTCCGGCTGGTGGTTTACAGGGGAACACAAGCGGCGGTGGGGAAAATGAAAGTAATGTGGAAGGAAGACACACACAGAGAGAGAAAAGAGCAAGGGCGGGGGGGAGAGTCAGGACCAATGGTTACCTCTCCTTGCCGTTGAAAAGGAGACAAGTGGCCCACGGAACCAGTGAAGTTCGGGGATGAAGGGAAGGGGCAGACCAAAGTCTATGAGACCCCCTAAGACACAGACACGCACAGAGGGACCCGCACGTGTCTGCATCCAAAGCTTTCTCACTTTCGGAAGGGGAGCAAGGAGCAGTTATAGGGTTTAGGATTAAGGATTTGGGACGGGCTCAGGGACACTACAATAGGCTCATAGGGAGGACAAAAAGGATTCTGGGTGCGTGTCCAGGTACAACAAAGGGAAGATGCATAAGGTAAACAGACTGGGACTGAGAGGACAAAGGACACATCTGGGCATGAAAGGAGAGAGCTTTTCAGGTGATTTGGGGAAGGAAGGAAACCATGAGGGGAGCCCTAGGCTGAAGGGCAACACCAGGTGCATTTTCACCAATCAGGCATGGGGGTGTTGGCTTGTGTGAGGGAAACATAGGGTGCTCTAGTTTTCTATGCCTTTGAGGCTGTTGCTAGTCCAGGTTCAATTCACCGGCGGTTCCTTAAAACAGGGAGGAGGCCCTTTCTTAACTCAGGGCCTAATCACCTTTTCCAAGGGCAGACTGATTTTTGCAGGAAGGGGCTTTCCCCCCCCCAGGCTCCATTGTGGCTCGACTCCGACCCCGCGGCCCCACCTGCTCAAGCTCCCCAATGCCCACCGACCCACATCCCATGTGGGCTTGCCGAGCATGGGGGGGGGGGGCTGTCTTTTGGGGGAGAATTCCACGTCTCTGGCAACAATTTGTCTTTCCAAAAATTGGCCTTATGTTAGAAAGTTTGAATAGGAATTAGAGTCAAGAATACTGGTTCCAGTCCTGACACACATCTGCTGTTTGACTATTGGCAAATTGCTTTAGCAAATATCATCCAGTGGATTTACACACTGAACTTGGAACTGGGTATCCTGGACAGGGAGGGAGCTGGTTCAAGGCAGAAACTCACTGGGTGACCTTGGGCCAGTCACAATATTCTCTCAGCCTAAGACCTCACAGGGTTGTTGTGAGGATTAAAAGTTGTTTATTAGTTATATGTAAAACGCTCCAAGTGCCATGGCAGGGGGGTACTATATAAAAATAAAGATGAATATTATATTTATTATTATTATTATTATTATTATTATTATTTATTTTTTAATTTTTCAGTGTAATGGGAACTTCAGAAATGAATGACACAGATGATGTATTTTTCTTAGTTTAAAACAGACTTTTCTTCCTGTTGCTCACAACTAGGGGTGAAGTGGGTACCATATTTTCTACCTGCGGATCATACCTTCACCCTCAGTGGGCACCCTCAGTGGACACATGACAGATTTACCCAGCCCCCATTGGGTTCCCGGATACCCCAAAATGTGGGTCTTTCTGGGACTTTCCAGGACGTCCTGGAAAGTTCCTGTCCCCTTGCACTCCCTGGACTGACTCACCCACCTGGCTGTTCCTACTGCTCCTCTGGAAACTGCTCCTCCTGGCTTGGCCCGCTCCTCAGCTGAGCTATGTGGTGCACCACAATTCCAACCGGGGGTTGGGGTGTGTGCGTGGGGCCAGAGGAGCACTGGGAGCACCAGTGCAGCCGGGCACTTGAGCATGGGGGCAAAAGCTTCCCGGGTCTCTCCCTGGGTTGACTCAGCCACACAGCTGTGCCACTGCTCCTGGAGCTCCTTTGGCCCCATGCGCACCCCTGCTATGGGGCTTGTGGCACTCCATCCAGCTCAGCTGAGCAGCCAACTGGGAGGAGCAGTGGGAGCAGTTGTGTAGCCAGGCGGGTGAGTCAGCCTGGGAAGCATGCAGGTAGCCCGTTGGGTTGTGTTCGGGCACCAATTGGTGCCTAAATGCCCTTTTTTTGGGGTACCTTCTTACAGCTCTACTCACAACACAACACAGCCTTGCTAAATTCCAACTATCTCCAGACAACTCCTATCCTCTGATCCAATGTAAAACCTGGGATAGACTAACCCTGATCTGTTATTAACAAAGGGTACACTTGCATACCAGTTAGAATTATGAAATTGATCCTGATCCTTCATAAACACTACAGTCCTGTATTCAGTTCATTTTCTCACTGTTGGGCCTTGGATAAGTCACAATCCTCAACATCAGCTTTCTGGCTGTAAAATAAGATTCTGGTTCTGGTTAGTGTTTAGTAGGAAGCGGTGTGTGCCCTATTGTCATAACAGAATTATCTCCCATTAATGGAACTCCCACAGAAACGGACATACTTACCTACAGACTGGCCGTGTCTCCCACATTAAACAGGAGAGTAACACATTTGTGAGGGGGCTGGTCAGTCTGGCCTCCCTCTGCCTGGACTTAGAATCATCAAATGCTCACTGTGATTTGTTTGTGGACTTTTTTGCAGATAAAATCGCTTACATTCACCACGGTTTTGATGCAACTTTTTTAGCAGAGGATGGGTCAGAGGCAGTAGAAGCCCTGTCTTGTCTTGTTTTGTGGGATGTGTTTCAGGCTGTGTTGCTGTCGGATGTGGGGGATGCTCTTGGGACTGTGCGAGCCACCTATTGTGAATTAGATCCATGCCCATCCTGGCTAGTTAAGGCTAGCCAGGAGACATTGGGGCTGTTGCTGGCGGGGATAGTTAATGCCTCCCTTAGGGAGGGCAGGGTGCTGGACTGCCTCAAGAAGGCAGTGGTGTGGCCCCTGCTCAAGAAGCCATCTTTGGATGTTGATGCCCTGGCCAGCTATCGGCCAGTCTCTAACCTTCCCTTTAGGGAAAGTTGTTGAACAGGTGGTGGCTCAGCAGCTTCAGGGGTATGTGGTCTTGGTCGATGACCTCTTCCGTGAGTTGGACCGGGGCTGCTCGACCCTGTTGATCCCGTTAGATGTCTCAGCTGCATTTGATACCGTTGATCATGAGTTGTTGGTGACTCAGCTGCGGGACCCAGCAGGGATTAGCAGGACTGTTCTTGAATGGTTCCGCTCTTTCCTGGCTGGGAGAACCCAGTGTGTGGTCCTGGAGAAGTTTTCATCTCCCCCCCGGGGAGGTTCCACATGGTGAGGTTCCACAGGGTTCCATCTTATCCCCTCTCTTGTTCAATGTGTACATGCAGCCTTTGGGGGAGGTTGTCAGGGAGTTTGGGGTGAGGTGTCATCAATATGCTGATGAGTCTCTGCTAGGGAGCTGAAGGAGCAACATCTCCTTGGAAGAAGCCTGAAGGAGACCTTCCTACTCTATGCTCTCCAGGGTGCTGAAGGCTGTGGAACCAGAGACTCCTGTTCGCCCCGGGCTCTGTCGCCTCAGCTGCCAGCCCCAGACAAGAGAAAGTTGATCGTAATCCCCAAGTCTGAAAATCCAAAGGCATTGAAGAGAATCATCAGGTGTTTGCCTTTGAACTGACTAAAGAGGACATGGAAGCCCTCCTTAGCTTGAACAGAAACCGGAGAGACTGTGCCATGCTCCAGTGTGTAAATCACAAGGACTACCCTTTCAAAGCAGATTACTAGAACTGGGGTCTCCTTAGGGTCTCCCAATGTAGTAAGGACAGCAGGGCTCCTGTGCTGTCGAGCTCGTTTGTTCCCTTGCCATGATTAGTATGTATATCTAGTATGTGAAGGGACCCCCCCTCCTGGTGAGAGCAGGAGGTTGGGGGGAGGGCCTCCCCCTGGTGGCAGCAGGGTGGAGGGTGGGAAGTAGTGAGGGATAACTGAATGCTGGAGATGCTGGGAGGATAATGGTGGGAGGATGATATAAATGATGATTTGACTTGTATTGGTGTATTATGCACATATATTTCTATGTATCATGTATATGTTGTAAGCCACCTCGAGCCGCCTTTGGTGGGAGAGTGGGGGATATAGATTAGAATGGAATGGAATGGAATGACACCCAGATATATCTCTCATTTTCCTCCGACTCAGGCCCGGCAGTCTTGGTGTTTACCCGGTGTCTGTCGGCTGTGGGGGATTGGCTGAGGGCGAGCCGCCTGAGACTAAATCCTGACAAGATGGAGGTGATGGTTGTGGGTAAGGCCGGGGGGTGGTGGTGGTGGTAGTGGCCCCCATCAATGATGGGATCCATCCTCCCCTGGTTTCGCAGGTCCAGAGTCTGGGGGTGCTCCTGGACTCGCAACTTCGCCTGGATGTCCAGGTGTAGGCTGTGGCGAAGGGGGCATTTTGCCAGTTACATCTGGTGCGTCGGCTTAGGCCGTATGTCTCAGACTCTGATCTGGCCAAAATCGTCCATGCTTTTATTACCTTGAGACTGGACTACTGCAATGCACTCTACGTGGGGCTACCCTTGGTATTGGTTCAGAAGTTGCAGCTGGTGCAGAATGAGGTGGCCCTTCTCTTGACTGGGATGGGCCGACGCGAGCACATTACACCAGTGCTCCATTCTCTGCACTGGCTGCCAATAGTTTTCCAGGCCCAATTCTATGTGTTGGTGTTGACCTTTAAAGCCCTAAATGGCTTGGCCCCCCCCCTACCTGTGGGACCGCCTCACTCTCTGGGTCCTGGATTGGTCCCTGCGGTCGGCCGGGGGCGTCCTCCTTGGGGTCCCCTGGGTTTCCCGGGTGTCTACCATGAGGAGGGCGTTCTCTGTGGCTGCACCGCGGCTGTGGAACTCCTGTTGGAGGTCCGCTTGATTACTGACCTCCCCTCTTTCTACAGACACTGTAAGACCTGGCTGTTCTGCCAGGCCTTTCCCAAGGGGAGGTGGGTTGGGTTATGGTGAGTAGGGATGGGTTTATACTGTTTTAATTGTTGTTTATTGTATATTTTAATATGTTTTAAAATGCTGTGAGCCACCCCGAGATGTCCAAGGCAGGAGGGGGTGGCATATAAGTTTTAGAAATAAATAAAATAAATAATTTTGTTTCCCTTCTCCCACTCTCCCTCTGAACAAATCCAATTTCTCATGGGAAAGGGGAGGGGACCGTGGGCACTCAGGCTGAGGGGTTGGGTAAGCTGTATCCATTGTGGAGATGAACTGTTTTGGATGAAATGAAGGGAGTAGACTCTGATTCTCATTCTGGGGCAGGCTTTGCTGTGACAGATCAGGTCACTTTGTACCAGGCGTGGCCATTTGGGTGTGGAGCTTAGCTCCCCAACCTTCTGTTGATCTTCTCTGCACTCTGACACAGCCTTGAGAGAAAGCAGGGAAGTGTTTAGAGAGAGGGCAGGACAGGTTGACAAGTGGGCACAGGCAGGATGGAGGACAGGCAGGAGGGCAGGGAAGACAGGCAGACAAGGATGAGGGGGGAACAAAATGAAAGGAAAGAGGAGAGTGAGACTGTGAGAGAAGGACAGATCAACAGGATGGTGAATAGACAGGGACAAGGAGACAAAAGGGCAAAGAGACAGACCAAGCAGTCCCACTTCACTCCCTCTGCACCCCATCAAGCAGACATCACAGCCAGGAGCACAGAGCAAAATGTAAGTGACATTTGAAAGATATGGTGTGTGTTTGGTTGATTTGAGAGGGGAGGGGGGAAGGGATATGGTGTGTAGAAAATAAAAAATATCCCTCTTGCCAGTTGTTCCCTCCTGGCAGCTCTGTACATGTCTCATTTTTCTCACGTACATATACCAGGGATAAAGATACCTTTTTCCCCCCCAGAGGCATTGGGAGGGTTAATTAATGATGATTAGTAAAGCATTTTGAAATAGTCTGACAGACGGTACCTCAGCAGTGCAAAGTAGACCTATTAAAAGGTTAATATTAAAATTGATGGCCATTGTCTTAGTTTTCAGACAGAGCAATGAAAATGGGGCTAGAAAATAATTTTGCAATCCCTCACAATGTTAACGCTGGTATTTTGCCTTGCATGTTAATGTGTGTGCTTTCATGCTTCTGCTACACTAACTGTACTGCTCTCCTGTTTCTATTTATTTTGAAAGCAATATATGTTTACTAAATCAGTCGAAAAGTGTTAATGATCAGCTCACAGAATACTAATGTGGATTCAAATTACTTTCACATGAATCAAGACAAATTAAAAAAAATGCTCCTTGATCATAAACTGCTTCAAATTTGTGTCATATGAATTCCAGCAATTCAGAATGTGGGGGGGAGTGGGGGATGGGGAGGTTGTTTTTTCTTTTAGAGCAGCACCCCATTTGGCAGTCAAACTGATTGCAAAGGTTAGGTTAGTACACCATAGTAGGAGATGGAGAGGTCTGCCCTCCAACCTGAACCCAATGAGATCCAACTAGCCCAGGTCAGCTATAATCCAAAAGCTATGCTTTTAGGATTGAGTTGGGGTCAGGCCAGTCTTTGCAGTGTCAAGCTTAGCATGTAGCCTGAGGGATAGGATAAAAATGTAAATAAATGTTGAAGAGATATCGCCACACCTCCCAACATTTTCAGCAGCCAAAAAGGGACACGCCCTGCTCTCTCAACCAGTAACCTACCCCTCATACACACAAACATAAACCTCCCAATCTTCCAAGTGCATAAAACAGGTCAGAAACTCTCCTGCCACACAGAAACTTTCATTCCACTAGTTTCTTGTTATCTCACCATCTCCTCATTGTCCTTTCAAATAGTATTTTTCCTTGGAGAAACCAGGAAAGAGGTTCCTGAGACTTAACTATTTAGTTAGTGAGTTAGTTTGTTATTTGTATCTCGCTCCCTCCAGCCCTACGGCAGCTCGGGGCGGCTCAGGAATACTCGTCTTTTTGTCTCTCTCTCTCTCTTTAAAGGAATCTTTTCCTTGAAAGAACAACAGTGGGATTCAGCACCCAAAGAATGAATGTCCCTCCTAAGCAGGGATTTTTGGGGGAGATATGTATCACTGAAGGGAAATGGTCTACAGCAAGCCTCTGGCATGATGCTAATGTGTGCATGAGCAAGATGTAGGGAGCCGGAAGGGTGATGCCATATACCAGTGTGCTAATGTGCTGAATACAACTTTCTGGTGTATAATTTCAGTCTAGGTTGGGTCAGTGTAGTAGTGTCCCCTCCTGGGGCCTGTCTATCTGCAGGATTAGGCCCTAGTTACTTTCAGGATCCAGGCCGCTGCTCCTGTCACTGGTTCCAACCTATTCCACAACAGCACGCTTCAGGCAGGCGGTTGAATGCTCCGTCCATTTATTTCAACACCAGTGCGAAACAATTCATATACATCTCTCTGCTATCTCTGGTCCCTCGGTTGCAGGACCTTGGACACAGTAGTGGGCAAGTTCCAGCCCAAAGGCAAGGCAGAAGGTGTTGGAGTGTAGAATGAAGTGGACGTCATTCTACAGTCCAACACCTTCTGCCTTGCCTTTGAGCTTCCTCTCCTATATACCCCTCTGGGGGCAGGGTTGAAGCAAGGAGTGGAACTGGCCTTAAAGGGCCCAGCCCTGCTCATCATAGTCAGGTTCAAAGAAAGATTCACAATTTCACTCCATCAGATTAGATAGGGTTCAGTGGCTATGTGCAGGTGTTGGATTTAGGTCAGACTAAAAAGTCAAGTCCATGCTGGGCTCTAAGAAGATGGATTGGCTGAGACAAGTAGGGTTGAAGAAGCCTGTTGGTATTCAGCCAGGCTCGCCTACAATCTCTACAGTGTTGGAGATTAACAGACTGCTCTGTCTGCATGTGCACAAGGAGTGGGGGAACCACAGCAATAGACACTAATCAATGGAACTACCCCAGATTAATTGGCATTAGGATTGCAGCCAGTGACTTCGATGGGACTACACGGGAGTAAGTGGCATTAGGATTGCAGACACTGAAGTGACATCCGTGATGGGGCACAACCTTTTTTTCTTTTTCTTTTTTGTAATCCAGATCCATGCCATAATATTTATTTAAATTTGTTCAGATGCTAAAAAGCTCTCTTGACCTAACTAAAAAATACCTCACAAACAGCACAGTGCATTTGGGTTGCCGATAAAACACAAACAAACACAAAATCCCCTTTCGGCTTCCATACTTGAAACACAAATATTAGGACTGTGCATTCAGGTTCTGAGTGAACCCAAAGTCTCCTGAGAAAATGTGGTATCCAAGGCCTTCAACTTTGAGCACATATCCAGTTCAAAGCCAGGCTGCTCTGACTCTCACCTTTGCCACCTGCTTGGGGAGCCTGTAGTGAGCGCTCCCTGCCTGCAGGGGCTGCCGGTGTCTGAGACAGCACTGCAGTCAGGCCCAGCTCAGCGGAGTCTAGTCCAGCCGGGGAGAAACGGTGAGTCCCTGGCAGACTCACTCTCCTCTCTCCAAGTCAGCAATCGGTCCCACAAGCCAGTGCCATCCAGAGTTTAGTCCCTATTACCCTTTCCCCAAACCAGAAACCCCTTGCCTAAGCCAGTGAGCCTCCTGAGCCAGACCCATGCCCCCTCACCCAAGCCATTGACCCCCCCAGCCCCGCCTAACCCTAACCGAGCCAGACTCATGTCCCATTTTCTCCCTCCCAAGCTAACAACCTCCTCTGAGCCAGACCCAGGCCTTGTTCATCCCTCCCCAAGCTAACAAGCTCCCCACCAAGCCAGTCATATTCTCCATCCTCCCCCAAACCAGTACCCCCTTTAAAATTGGTAGCAAATTTAGCAGTTTTAAACTGCATTTTCGTTTTCTTACAGGTCTGTCAAACTGGCAGAGCCTCACTGCACTTCTGCATCAACATAACCCATATGCAGGAACCTGTGGGCATTGAGTTTTCCACATTGGCAGCAGTGGGGAAAATGTAGTGAACACGGGTAAAGACACAAGTACAAATAAAGACACAAATACTACAACACACAAAGATTCAAATACAAATACTTGACCCCATGCACAGTCCTACTCACAAACAATACTCAGTGCAGTAGTAGAATTCAATGTAACTCTCCACCAGCAAATGTCTAAGCAAATACCTGAGCTTTGCAGCATGCCCCAAAGGTTATCAGATTAGAGGTAAAGCAGATGATTGGGAGGGAAGGAATTTTAGAACTGTGGCACACTCTTCTTGTTTATGCCAATGAGGGTCCAGCTTGAAGGGAGAGCATTTCTGAATGACAAGCTTTGCTTCCATTGGTGAATCTTCAAATGTGATTTCACCTAACTTTGACTTCATTAGGATTTTTTTAGTCAGATTCTTAATGAAGTCAACACTGGCTAATTCATAAAATGCTGAAGAGCACAAATAGCTAGGGTTAACCGTGTTGTGATAGACTTTGATAAAATAATACAAACATAAGAAGTGCCATACTGGGTCAGACGAATGGTTGCTTCAGATGCACTGCAGGCCATATTGGAGTCATCAATTTTCTGCTATTCCTTCCTAGCTCCTAAATATTTGACTGACAACTGTACATCGTTCTGTGTCAAAAATGAGTACTCTACAAAATTCTGACTAGCGCTCTTATGTATGTTACCCCAGAAGGTTGGCACGGAGGTCCCCTCTAGTGGTGTGGTGATGACTAACCACCCACAGGTTCATGAGCCTTCTACTCTCAGAGCTAAGAAATCCAGGTCTTCTAGCTTAGGCTGCATTCATGGCAGCGGTGGCGGCGGCAGAGCAAAGATGCGGCAGTGGGGAGGAGCCCAATGGCAGAAGAGTTGGTGTGAATGGGGATCTGCCGCGGCTTCCCTCGTGCATGTCAGGGCAGGATATTGCGCCCTGAGGTGCATGAAGGAAGCCGCGGCAGATCCCCGTTCGCATCGGCTCTTCTTCTGTCATCGTGCTCCTTCCCGCTGCTGCATCTTCCCTTGTGGGTCTTGCCACCACTGCACCACGTCAGGTGTGAATGTGGCCTTAGAGGAAGCTGAGGTCTATAGTTCAAATCCCCACCCTGACTACCCTTCCTAGGGTGTAAGGGTTACATATACTTTCCTGAACCCACCAGAGTGTAAGCAGTGCATAGAGAGCTATAAAGCAGGACTCTTGTTTCCCCTTAGTACAAGTCAATAATGTAGCCCAGTTCCCAAACTCTGGTTTGTTTATCAGAGATCATAGTAATTGATCCACTGCTAGTCCGCAGAACTAGCCATAGTTATGGCAAAGTAGGCTTCAATCCAGCTGGTGCCACAGCCATCTCTGAGGGCCTTTTCACCCTGGCGCCCCCCCCCAACTACACACATGTGCGGTGGGGGTGGGGGTGCCCGTGCAAATGCTGCCTGTGGCGCAGGGGGATGGATGGGCACCCATAGGAACGGCGCCTGCAGTGGGTGGTGGTGCGTACACACTCCTGCGCTCCACCCATCTCCACCCACCTCCACCCATCACCCACACATGGAGCAACAGGCTCCAATGCCGGTTGCTCCATGAGTGAAGATGGATGGAGGTGGGTGGAGATGGGTGTACAGCCATTCCCACCATCCCATCCACCGTGGCCCATTTGAAAAGGACCTGAGTTTCCAAACTACAAACATTCTGCAGCTGTGATCAGCCCACAATGAGCATGAACTGGGGCACAATCGTCCTCAGAAGGGTGCATGGCGGTGTTTGGGAGCCACTGATGCCCTGTATGAATAGCTGTTTTACTGAGTTATTTTTTTGTGGGGGGGGGACACCATGGGTATGAAAATATAATGAAATTAATTTGCTACTTTGAAAGAAACACCCACATAGACCAGTACCAAATGGAATACACATCCTTAATGTAAGCGACTTTCCTTAGGACAATTTTATCTAACAGATTTTTAACAAACCGAAAACATTGCCAACATCTACTTTAGCTGTGAGGAACTGGTAATCAAGTCAAGCATCATTGGCTATGAGAATAGTGAGCTGTAGAAAATGACTTCTCAGCACTATGTAGTGTCACAGCACAATTTAAAATAACATGTTCATTATTCAGGATCCCATATCTCTTACATCCAGAAATTGATACGCAGACCTAAAACAAGTGTGGGAGCTTTCAACAGTTAAATAAATGCCATCTTCATCAATGCCACTGTATCCTCCTGCATTCTTGATGCATCTGATCTGTTATCATAAAAGCCCTACCCAAATTGAATTCATTGTAATAATATAAAGTGCTAATTTAGAATGAGAGATGCATATTTAGTGTCCAAGGCTATTACATTTACACAGCTACACATCTTTTAAACGAATGAACAGAAGGTTTTAGAGAAATGACTCTTTCTGGGTAGTAAAGTTGTATGCATTATTATTATGTTGATGTACAACAGGGTTCTTGCAACTGTTATGAGTGAGATCACATTTAATGGGATGCATTTTTGTTCTCAAAATTTAACGGGAAAATAACAGTTTGCTTTTGTGCAGAGAAGCTTTGTGCCCAAAGGCTACTATCACAATTTGCACGTGCAGAGAGGTCTCCAAAGTATATAGTTGTATTCCTATCTTTCCCTCACATTTCCAGAGGGAGCATGTCTGAAATATAGGGTGAAATCATCCTTTAAAGTCAATAGCTCATCTCTCCTTCAGCTTAATAGTAAAGGATTACACCCACCATATTGTTCAGGGTTTTTTAAATCAAAATTTGGAATTAATTATTAACAGAATAACCTCTGCCTACAGCATCACAAACAGATGCTTGTCCAGCTGTGTTTTGGAAACATCCATTAATTATTAACTATTAATTAACTATATAAATGCTTATTTATTATTATTATTATTTATTATTATTATTATTATTATTAATAATAATAATAATAATAATAATAAATAAGCATTTATATAGTGCTAGCAATGTATCTGACACTTTACAATTGTAAGAAAGAGATACGGTCCCTGCCCCAGCGTGCTTACAATCTAAGAGAGACAAGTTGGGGGGAGACACAGGGGGGAGCAAACAGAGGAAGAAACAAAGATACATATATGAACTCATGAGGTCTCAGGTGCACATGCTTGGCTTAGTTACAAAGGTGTAGTTATGCATTTAATGTTATACAAGATACGATGATTCAGGATAAGTCGACGAGGGGAACGAGGAGCCAGGGAAAGCTTGATGGAAGAGGTGGGTTTTGAAGAGGGATTTGAACATTTGGAGGGAGGAAGCTGAGCGAATGTGTTCAGGGAGGGAATTCCAGGCATGGGCGGCTGCCAGGAGAAAAGGGTAGATCCGTTTTGAGGAGCAGGGGAGCTGTGAACAGGAGAGGGTGGTGGCAGAGGAGGAGTGGAGCTCCCGGACAGTGTGTAAATGAGTGCTGAGACATAGGGGGGAGCAAGGCCATGAAGAGCCTTGTAGGTAAAAACCAGGAGTTTGTGCAGAATGCGTTCAGGAAGAGGGAGCCAGTGGAGAGAGGAGAGATGGGGCTGTATGTGGTCAAAGTGGCGGACAAGGTGGATGACCTTGGCAGCAGAGTTATGAACAGAAATGAGAGGAGCAAGGTGAGAGTGAGGAAGGCCAGTGAGAAGAAGGTTTGCAATAGTCGAGGCGAGAGATGACCAGGGCATGGACAAGGGTTTTAGCAGAGGAAACAGTGAGGAAAAGACAGATCAGATTTTTAGCAATGTTGTGAAGAGAGAAGCGACAGGATCTGGCAACAGAATCGATCTGAGGTTTAAAGGAGAGGGAGGAATCAATGGTGAACCCTAGGCTACGTGCTTGAGGGACAGGCTGGATGTTGACCCCATCAACGAAGACAGAGAAAGAAGAGAGAGAGGAAAGATTAGGGGGAAAGATGAGTAGTTCAGTTTTAGCTGTGTCAAGTTTGAGCTGACGACGAGACATCCAGGCAGAAATGTCAGTGAGGCAGTTAGTGAGGCGAGACTGAATAGAGGGAGAGAGAGGGGGGAAGACTGGGGGTGGAGAGATAGAGTTGGGTATCATCAGCATACAGATGGTACTAGAAGCCATGAGATTCAATGAGTTTGCTTAGGGACAGAGAGTATAGAGAGAAGAGAAGAGGGCCAAGGACGGAGCCTTGGGGAACTCCAACCTAGAGGGGAAGAGAAGTAGAGGAGGCTCCAGCAAGAGACACATTGAAGGATCAGTCAGAGGTAGGAAGAGAACCAGTTGAGGACTGAGACACAGAAACCAAGGGAGTGGAGGGAGTCAAGTAAGAGAGAGTGGTCGACAGTGTCAAAAGCAGCAGAGAGATCGAGGAGAACAAGGATGGAGTAGAGGCTATTGGATTTTGCTAAGAGAAGGTCATTAGTTATTTTAGCAAGAGCAGCCTCAGTAGAGTGGACTGGAGAGGGTGGAAACTAGATTGGAGGGGGTCAAGGAAGGAGCTGGCAGAGAGGAAGTCAAGGCAACAGGTGTACACAGCACGTTCCAGGAGCTTAGGGACAAAAGGGAGGAGAGAGATGGGACGGTAATTAGAAGGACTGGAAGGATCAAGGGTAGGCTTCTTAAGGATAGGAGAAACAATGGCATGTTTGAAGGCAGAGGGAAAGGAGCCAGTAGAGAGGGAGAGTTTGACTATATGCAGGAGGGATGGGAAGACAGTGGAAGCGATAGAGGTCAGGAGGCGAGAAGGAATAAGGACAAGGGGACAAGTGGAAGGGTTGGAAGTGGAGAGCAAGGAGGTGATTTCCCCAAGGCGGGCTAGGGGGAAGGAGGGAGGGAGTGGGAGGAGAAGGAGGGAAGCAAACAGGGGATGGAGAGGAGTGGGAAGCAATATCAAGGTAGAGTTTATCTATTTTGTTAGTGAAAAATGAGGCGAGATCCTGAGCAGCGAGGGAAGAGGGGGGTGGAGGACAGGGGAGCTTGAGAAGGGAATTGAAGGTTGAGAGGAGGCAATGGCGGTCACAAGAACAGGATTCAATGAGGGTGGCAAAATAGTGCTGTTTACTTGTTTTGTTTTATTTATTGACAATGATGAAAGCTAGTGTCTAATAAACATTATTATTATTGGTGATGTTTAGCAAGGGAAATGGCAGAGCTGAGGGAACAGAGGGAGAATTTAAAGTGAAGAAAGTCAACATGGCTGTGAGATTTCCGCCAGAGGTGCTCAGCAGCACGAGTGCAGGAGTGAAAGTGGCAGATGGAGGGTGTAAATAGGGATGTGCGAACAGAACGCAGTTCGGATGTTCGGCCATTCGGTCGTTCAGTTTGGAAACCGAGTTCGGTTGGGTTGTTCAGTTCGGGAACCGAGTTCGGGTTCAGTTGTTTAGTTCGGCGGAGTTCGGTTCGGCCGAACATTCGGAAAATCGGTATCGATATCGGTACTGATATCGATACCAATTTCAAAGATTTTATTTTCAGTATTGGTATCGTTTGGACCTGAGTCACTTAAGTTTCTTATTTTTATGTCTTCATGTCTTGTTATATTGTTAATGTTTGTTTTTTTAAAAGTTATTAAAAAGTTATATCTGTTACCAGCTGAGTTTGACCTGTCCAATCTTTTACCCCGAACTCATCTGAATGGTACCGAACTGTTCAGTCATTTCGAGTTTGGATCTAGTTCGGTTCGGTCGGTTCGAGTTCGGTTTGGAAGTTCGGTTCGGTCGTCCAAACAGACTGAGTTCGGTCCGAACTCCGAACTGCATTCGCACATCCCTAGATGTGAACCAGGGTCAGGGGTTGAAGGAGTGGGTAGGGCAGGAGGAGAGGGGAGCAAGGGAGTCTAGGGTAGAGGACAGAGAAGCATTGAAGGCAGAGACAGCAGAGTCATATGAGGAGGCAGAAAAGACTGATGAGAGAAGGGGGGAAAGAGAGGAAGCAAAATTCAAGGGATTAATGGATTGAAAGTCACAGAAGGAGAGGGAGGATGGGTGAGAGGGAGCAAGGGAGTGGGAGGTATGGAATGTAGCAAAATGGTGGTCAGAGATGGGGAGGGTGTCAAAAGAAAGGTCAGAGACAGAGCAGTTTTTAGAGAAGACAAGGTCGAGGGAGTGGCTATTACAGTGTGTAGGGCAGTGGGTCCAGAGATGGAGGTCGAAGGAAGAGGTAAGAGAGAGGAAGCGGGAGGTAGTAGGATGGGAGGGGACATCTGTATGTATGTTGAAGTCCCCAAGGATGAGGGTGGGAATGTTGTCAGAGAGGAAAAAAGTGAGCCAGGAGTCAAAATTGGGCAGAAAGGAGGAGAGCGGACCAGGGGGGTGGTAGATAACAGCAATAGAAAGATGGAGCGGAGAGTAGAGACGTACAGAGTGAGCCTCGAAGGTAGAGAAGGAGAAAGAGGGAGGAGAAGAGAGAGGCTGGAACTGGCAGGATTTGGAGAGGAAGAAGTCCACACCACCACCACGACCTTCAGGGCAGGGTGAGCGGGTGAACGACAGGCCTCCAAAGGAGAGGGCAGTGGGAGTTGCACAGTCACATTGAGGAATCCATGTCTCAGTAAGGGCAAGAAGGTGAAGGGAGCGAGAGAAAAAGAGATCATGAATAAAAGCTGATTTTTTTTTTGCGAGGAGCGGCAATTCCAAAGAGGACAGGAAAAGGAAATACCATTCTAATACCATTCTAATCCACCATTAGAAAGGAAATACAATTTTAATCCACACAAAATAAGTATTTGTACAGAATTTATTTAGTTCTCAGGTAAAATAGAAATGTTTGCCAAATTCACTATCATTGTGCAAATGCTTAAGTAATTAGGAAACTCAGATTTCCTTCAAAATGAATGTAGTCAATTTTTTTAAACACACATATGCACCCACATTTGTGTGTGCATATGTGCATGTGTTTAGTTTATCATATGACATTTTAAGACATGTAAGGTGTTAGCCTCTGGTTGTCTAGTGCCGCTGCTGTCACTGACCCTCAGTATGAGCCCCACTGAAGGAACTGGGAATAGCACGGATGCTAAAAAGCTTGCAGATCTCACTATTATTTGCCAGTTCCATAAACGTCTGAGGCATTGGAAAAATGGCAGAACATCTGGCAAATATTTCCATTTCAGCTGAAAACATCAAGGAAACTCTGAATAAACGTTTTCTTATTAAGTATCCTCAAACAAAATTTCACTAATACCAGGCTACTTGATTCCATTTTGGGCTCCATTAACAGGTGCATTGTTTCCAAGATGTGGGAGGTGATGGTGCTGCTTTACTTGGTACTGGTCAGACTTCCTTTTTAACTAAACTAACTAACTAAACTGCCTCACTGAGTCAGACCAATGGTCCATCTTAGTCCAGTATTGTCACAACCTGACATGGCAGCAGGGGTTTCAAATTCAGGTCCAAATCCAGCTCTTCCAGGGTCTCTGGCAGAAGCCATCCTGGCGTGCCACCTGAGACCCCTCCAAGCCCCTAGCGGAGGCCTCCCCCAGGTGTGCTACCAGGGATCCTGAAGTGGAGATGCCAGGGATTGAACGTGGGACCTTATACATGCAAAACACGCGCTCTTACCGCTTGAGCTATGCCCCTCTGTATCCTTGGAATACTGTGTTCAGTTTTGGACACTACACTTCAAGTAGGATATAGACAAATTGGAGAAGATACAAAGGAGAGCAACTAGGATGATAAAGTGACTGAAGAACAAGCCATATGTGGAACGGCTGAAAGAATTCAATATGTTTAGCCTACAGAAAAGACGACTAAGTCGGGGACATGAGATCAATGTTCATATCTAAAAAGGAAGCCACAAAAAATGGTGAACATTTGTTCTCCATTGTCATAGAAGATAGAACAAGAGGGAATTGACAAAATGTAGCAATATAGATTTCAGTTAAACATTAGGAAAAACTTCCTAATTATAAGAATGGTTGGTAAATGGACTAAGTTGCCCGGGGAGGTTGTGGACTCTCCCTCTTTGGATGTTTCCAAAACACAGCTGGACAAGCATCTGTTTGTGATGCTGTAGGCAGAGGTTATTCTGCCTTGGAGCAGGGGGTTGGACTAGAGGACCAGTGAGGTTTCCAATCCTACAATTCTATGATTCTATGACTTTGTGGGTGCCTTTAGACATAACGTCATAGAGTGTCTGAATGTGTGTTTTGACCTTGATATAAACACCGGTTTGGCCCTATATTCACCATGTGTCTCTGCTTAGACATACAGCCTATCCTGGGGCAAATCGGTGTAATGTTTGCCACCCAATCTCAGCACGCAAGCGCTGCCACCTCGTTCCCCATGTTGTACCCATGAACACGCCACGCAATATCATTAGACACAATGTTAGCCACATGTTCAGCCAAAACACACAAATTGACCTTGTGATACAATGGTGTTCACATTGCGTGTTCAACGGGTGACCAAATTGGTGTTGGGATTGTTATGGTGCTTACACACAACGGCCAAACACATGCTTAGGGGTTTTGACACCTGATCTTTGTTACGTCTATAGATACATCATGATTAGAACTGGGCACTTGAAGATTCAGGCACCCCTGATGAATCTGGAGTGCCCAAATCAACCTGGCCCCATTCGGACACCATTGATGCCCAACCAGGACCTGTTGGGCTTCTCCATTGCACCAGTTGGCCTTTGAAAGTGACAGGTCCCATCGAGATGGCTGCAGAATCCAGCTCCGCAGTGGTCCAGGCTGGATCCTGTCACTTCCGAAGGCTGTTTCCCCACGTAGAGCACCTCTCAACAATCAACTGAGGGGCACTCTGTGGGGAAGGGGGCATGCTGGCCAGTCTTTGAAACTGACAAGCCCCATCTGGGATTGCTGGGCTTGTCAGTTTCTCAGGGTAATGCTCGCTTTTTCTGGCATTGGGAATCCGATTGGTCCTCAGGCAGCCCAACAGTGCCCGATGGGGTGTGTAAAAACGTGGGCATTACCCAAGGGTACTAATTTTAGTACCCGTTGCAGCTCTAAATGGTGCAATGAAGAAGTGGGGGCAGCTCCCCTTGGTCCAGTCAAGTCTTTCCCTCCATGAAGAAGAATGTCACACAAGTAGCAATAGAGAGGCTATGGCGGGGTCAGCCTTACTACAGAGCGACCTGGGATGACTGCCTCACGACCCACCCTTTTGAGTGCCTGTCTTAACTAGCACAGGTTGTAGGGGCCACAGTCCCTCCCAGTGGGCCCCCAAACATGTCCATCTTTAGGGCCCTGGGGTAGGTGCTTCCAATTGGGGAGGGGCCACTAGGGGCCCCACATTTTATCCTTGCCCTGGGCCCTACAAATTCTAAGGTTTCCTCTGGGTTATGGGAAGGAACAGAGAAAGAACAGTGTATGAAAGCTGCTCTCTCTCTTTCCCAGAATTAGGGGCAGCTACACAGGAGATGATGGAAGTGGAAGGAGGGGGCAAATGGGGTGAGGAAGAGGAAAAGTGGGGACAACCCAAATTCTAGAGCAAGGCAAACCAGTGTTTGCGGAAGCAGTTGCTTCCCTAGACCTTATCAAGTGACACCCCTGTCCATTTTCCTATTCTCTCTCTCTCTGTCTTCTTTATAATGTAAAATATTTGGGGCAAGGAAGCTTGTGCCTACATTTGTGTTTGTAGAACACATAAGCATATTTTGGACAGCACCAGAAGCAAATAGCAATAAATAAGAATTAAGAAATAACAGCTAATGAAGATTGGCTTCACCAGGAGCCTAAATGCCAACTTCAGTGACTTTTGCTTATTGCCGGGATAATGGGGAGGCGGGGGGGAAGAAAGTGACTGGTGTTCTGGCTCTTGATGATTGTATCTGTTCTCTCCCTGACTCCTGGTACAGGCTTTTACAGAATCCCTGTGTATCAAGAACAGTTTGTGACACCTTATTAATTTCCAGAACTGTTATTTATCCCAGGCTGTAAATGACACAGTGGAATGGAAACCCTTTAACCCGTGCTCCGTGTTATCATAGATTTGTTAGCAACATGATTGCTTGCTTTATGCATGATCAACAAAGCACATGCCCTTCTCTCAAGGAGTTAAAACGCCCAACCCTTGTATCAAAGCACTGATTATCTCATTGTAAAGGGAATGGTTCTTGTCCCTTTAAATTCATTTTTCTTCCTGTTAGGAAAGCTGGTCAGGCACAGGTATCCCCTGTCAGGAAGTGTCTGCTAGGGTCTGGAAGGAATTTTCCCCCCAGATAAGCTTGGTTGCTGATTGTTCTCTCCCCTGCCACCCCTCCTTGCAACATGGTGTGTAGTTGGCTTGCTTGAGTCAACTGAGTAGATGACAAAGGCCGTTTTCACATGGGTGCGCCCCCCCCACTGCACACATATGTGGTAGGTGGGGGATACCTGCGCGAACGCCGCCTGCAGTGGGTGGGAGATGGGTGGATGTCTCTGGGAACACTTCCGGCAGTGGGTGGGAGTGCGTGTGCAGTTCCAAGCTCCATCCATCACCAACACATGGAGCAATGGGCTCCAATGCTGATTGCTCTATGCGTGGAGATGGGTGTGCACCCATGGGAATGGGCGCACACCCACCTCCACCCACCGTAGGCGCACACCCATCCGCCTACCTACCACAGCCTGTGTGAAAAGGGCCAAAATTTATTCCCTGCCATTGCAGCAGAAGAACACCTTGATACCTCCTGCATGTCTGGAGGAACTTCAGCATCACAGTACAGGAATGACTAACAGATACAGTGAAGGAGTTTACATTTAATTAACTTATTTTTATGGGAAAACCTATTAGTTTTCTGTGGAAGTACGAACCTAGCAAATTTATGGAATTAATTTCTACATTAACAACATGGAACCAAACTGCTGACACAGAAAATGGGCAAAATTGGGAGAGGGAGGAAGGATGTATTTAAGAGTTGGGGAAAAGGTGATATGTACTTATGAGCAATCAGATATATCATAGATAGGAGTAACAAATATCAGCAAAACAGTTAAACCCATGTCCAATAAGGAAAAGTAACAGGCTGTCAAATGTAGAGCGTTTAACAAAAGTAAATGAAATGTCCCATTCTTTATTTTTATTTTTTTAAATCAAACAACCAATCCTATGACAAGGCTGAGGGAGATCAAAGAAACAATGGCGACAAAGGAGTTCAGATGATAACTTTTATTGGACCAACTTCTGCTGGTGAGAGTATGGGACCAATATGGCAACCACACTCTGAGTGTTTTCACAAGTGATGGCACCACACTTTAATTCTGCTCAGAGTGACAGCCTTCCGAACAAATGTGGCAGTGTTAAAGCAGAGTTATGTGCATCTTTTTTCACCTTCTCTAGTCTTAACCTACCTCTGAGGGAGCTGGTACTGGTTACTTTTAGAGGTAGAACATTGAACTAGCTGGACAGGAAGTCTTATCCAATATGAGAAATTCTGTCCCTATGTTTATAATTTATCCACTGAAATAAAATTGGTAATATCTTGTTTAATACCATCATATTTTTAAAAATATACTATTTAGGTATTTTTTAATATACTTTTAGGGCCATGTTATTGTTCAGAGAAAAAAGACAGCTATAATCCCCACATAGTACTGATCCCTTGACATTGGGTCTGGGCACAAGGAGAAATTGGTGACTCCATACCTAGCACTAGGGATGGGCGAACAGAACGCGGTTTGGATGTTTGGATGTTCGGTTGTTCGGTTCGAAACCCGAGTTCGGGTTTGATGGTTCGGTTCAGCCGAGTTCGGCTTGGCTGAACTTGGCCGAACATTCAAAAATAGCGAAATCGAAACTGAAACCTAATTCTTGGCCCTGGAAAGACGTTTTTCCTGCCTCCGAACTCATCCGAACTCATCCGAACATGACCGAAGTGTTCGGTCATTTGAGAGTTTGGTTCAGACGTTCGGTTTGGACGTCTGAACAGACCAAATTCGGTCTGAACTCCGAACATCCAAACCATGTTTGCCCATCCCTATCTAGCACTCCCTACTGTCCATTAGTGGATCTGGAAGAGGCAGAAAGAGGTAGCTTTCCCCAAAACAATGGACACCAGAGTTGAACTGGTACAAAGATAATGGATGAACCTGGTAAAGAGCTATAACAAATTATACCCTGCCCTCCACCAGAAACAAGGGTGCAGAAAAGGCCCATAGCTAGAGCATTGGCATGGATGATGAGTGGGGGCAGGCTGCATGATACATTTCCTTACCAGAACTACAATTATTATTCTCTGGCCTTAGACCTACAGTCACTCATCTGAGCCTTCAGACACCTTAGTCTTTAGACTAAAACTGTGGCGGGGGCAGGACCTGGAACAAATCTTATTTCTATGGGGGGGTTAGGGAAGAATTTACAAAGGTAGGACAGTGTCCCCATTCCCCTTGGTCCCTTTAACTATGGGGCTAGTGCAGAAGGTGAAGCACCACGACTCTGAATCACATTTCCACTGGGGAAAGCTGCTGACATAATAACCCCTCCCCAAAACCAGTCTAACACTGGGTGTTTTCTGATGCTACGGTGGCACAGTTGAACCCGCTTTAGCACAGTTGAACCTGGGTGCCACTGCCATGTCAAAATGTGACTGCCAGATGTTAGCATGGGATGGATCAGGGCTTATGCATTGCAGGGCTACATAGGGAAATCCCCAAGTCACAGTCTGGGCTGCCCCCCCCCCCCCCATGGTTGGGATCTGGCTAGTGGACCTGGAGTAAAGCAAGCTATGTTTGAAAGCTCACATTCCTTGGATCTGGTCTGGAATGGTGGTGGGGGCCAGGCACCATTGTGGCCATCATTGTCCGCCACACCCCTTTCTACATTTCTGCAGAATGTGGTGGTGTCTGGTGTGGACCTCAGTTTAATCAGGAATGACTTGTCCTGCATATCATCCCCATATTTGCAGCGGTCCACACAAAGCATCTAGCTTTGGAATCTCTGGAATGTTAGATGAGAGTGCAAGGTAAGCTTACTATAACCCCCCCTGCCCTGACCCTAAATCCAGGTTCCCAGTAAGGAGCTTCTGACAGGGCTGGTCCTAGAATTTGCAGGGTAAGGGAGCAGGGCTCACATGGAAGCCCTGCTGCATTCCATCTCTCTCAGCCAGGAGGAGCTCCTGTTACAGGGCCAGCACAACCACTTTGGGGTTTCTGGCTGGGAGCCCTCTGTAGACTGGTAACCAGCCACAGGGCTCTTTCAGCTGGGTTCCCGCTAGAGTGGCCATGGCAGCCTGCAGGGACCATCCAGAGCACACAGCCAGAGATACCTTCCCTGACTGTCTCACCCTAAGGTCAGCCCTGTCTTCTGCAGATGCTCTCTCTTTAAGAGCCATGCTTGTTTGTCATCTCTGTCTAGCCTTGCAAACACACACATTGACATATTTCCCCTGTAAGGGGCAGTCTAACTTCAACAGACAATAGGCACTCTGTCTTAGGACTTCTTCAGAAGAACTCAGCAAACACTGAGGTCCAGTGCAGCTTAGTAGATAAAGTCTTGGATTTGGGCTTGGGAGATAAGAGATCAAATCCTGCCTTTGAGTCATGAGTTCACTAAGTGGTCTTAGGCAAATTGCTATTTGTCTCAGTTCCTCAACTGTAAAATGGGAATAATAATGTCACAGGGTTTTTGCAATGTGAAACAGGTAAGGATTGTAAAGCACTTTAAACACTGAAAGTGCTATATATTATTATTATTATTATCATCAAGCATTTATATAGCACTAGGGATGGGCGAACAGATCGCGGTTTGGGTTCGGCTGCATTCGGTTCGTCTGCGTTCGGTTCGGCCGTTCGGTTCGGCCGCGTTCGGTTCGGCCGCGTTCGGTTAGTTTGCCGGGTTCAGGTTTGTCTGTTCGGTTCAGCCGTTTGGTTTGGCCGTTTGGTTCGGGAAATGTTATGGGTGTTTTTGTTTATTTTTATATGGTTTTTTGGTTTTTTATTGGGTTTTATATGGTTTTCTTTTGTTTTTTATTTGTTTTTTTTGGTTTTATATATTTTTTTTTAATCTAATATTATATATATCTATCTACACTAAATCTAACTGCTATTAACTATTCTAAATGCTATGAACTAAATGGATTATCTAATAAGTACACAGGCCTACTCCTACAAACACTAAAACTAAATCACTAA
>QEPC01008061.1:716402-732262 GCA_003113815.1 Sphenodon punctatus | reverse complement strand
GTGACTAGCTCAGAAGGTGTTGGGAAGGGGGGAGGCAGATAGTTTCATTTTTTGCAAGCCTCTCCACCCCTGGTGCCTGGAAGTCTGCTCCTCAGTGACTAGTACTACCCCTCCCTGTCACGTTTGACCTTACAGTGAACCTTTTTTTGCCACCCGAACGCGATCCAAACTGACCGAACTGTTCGGTCATTTTGACGTTCGAAATTGAGTTCAGTTCGGGCAGTTCATGTTCGGAAGTTCGGTTCGGTTCGGTCGTCCGAACAGGCCGAGTTCGGGCCGAACTCCGAACTTCCGAACCGCGTTCGCCCATCCCTATATAGCACCAGCAATGTACCTGGCACTTTACAAAGTAATGGAATAGACACGGTCCCTGCCCTAGGACTTACAATTTGAGAGATGGGGGGAGGGGGGGGGAGACGAAGGAAGGGAAACAGAGGGAGAGACAAGGTGTAACATTCACAAAGATGCGAGGTCTCAGGTGCACATGCTTGGCTTGGTTATATCGAGAATGATAGCTGGCTGGTCCTTGTGGTGAGGATATGAGTACACAGACCTCAGGCAACAGCTTGTACTGGATGGAAAAGGAGAGGGGAGCGAGGAGTCAGGGAGGGCAGAGCAGAAGAGGTGGGTCTCGAGGAGGGATTTGAAGGTACGAAGGGATGGGGCGAGGCGGATGTGGGCAGGGAGGGAGTTCCAAGCGAGGGGGGCAATAATAAATAATACCACAGACCCAACCTTAGTAATTCATCATGTAAAATATAACTTCTTAGGGTTAAAGAACCAACATTTTCAAACTTATCTAAATCAAGACAAGGAATGCCATGAAAAACCAACTAAGTAAATTAACCTTGGATTTGTTGTGCATGGCAGCATTAAAATGAAGGCCACATTTATGTAGGGGCCGATACCTAGATTTAAGTCTCTAGATTTAGGCACCCCAAAATCTCCTTATTGTGAGTAAATTATGAGGGGTGCCTGTGTCTAAACAGTATTTGTTTAGCCTTTTCTGGTGTTCCCAATATACGTTGACCTGAATATGAAAATCTCATGTTGTTTTGTATCTTGTTTGTCTAGTGTGCTGTGAGTTTACCTAAGAGCTAAACTGCATGTGATTTGTGTCTAACAATAAATAGAAAAAGAGTTGACAATTAAAAATGTGGGGCATCTATTTTTAACAAAATGCTTTTAAACTTTTGGCTAACTGAGAGAAATGCACTGCCATCTGTTGGAGAAAATGAGCAAATTCAGCAGGCTGCAAAGTATCACCGCCGTTTTTTCAGGCAGAACAAAAGCCAATTTCAATTCTGAATGTGGCTATTCTGTTTTAGATACAACATCAACTTCTGGCTGCTGCTGATTCCAAACCAGATAAGTATAAATGAAATAGCTAGGCTAGTGGGTAAAAATGTCTTGTATACAAGCATTAATTATTCAAGCACTGAAATTCTTTGCTAGGCATCACTTCCAGATTACTGAGGCCTACATGAGGGTTAAAGACAACAAAAAAGCCATGAAAAACAATAGCACAGTAAGCTGATGTGCCATCAATGTCTTTAGCATAAATATCATTTCCCATAATCTCAGTTTCACAACTCAGCATTTTTTATGTCAGTAGTTTACAGTAATAAAATTGAGACAACAGCAATCTTGTGTGGGAGGAAGAAAATTTTTAATCGGAAACGAGGGACAAAGTTTGGGAAATATAGTATGTTTGTTGATGACTGTCACTTGTGGAATCCGTGGCAGTATTTGAAAATTATAACTTCTCTTTTTATTTAGCTAACAGTTGAATGGTTATGTATGAATTTTGCTTGCTGTATTTTTGACTCAGTTTGAAAGCCAATATATTTACTTTGACTTTAAAACAAATCATAGATAATGGTTTTCCAAAATAAAATCCTGTACATATATACACACTGGGAAGTGTCTCTGATCATGTCTCCATATAGTAGCATACGATGTTACAGTTCTAGCATGCAGGTCAGGCCAGGGCCATGACACACAGACATCAAATATGGGCACTCCCCCCCCCCCCCAGTAAGGGACTGATTATATCAGCTAGAATTCACGTCGATGTTTACTCCGCAGAATTGCAGTAGCTGCTATTTTTGCTCCATTCACACGGCAGCAATAAAACTAGCATAGAACAAAAACTGACATGCTAGATACGTTATACCGCAGCTGTCCTTTAAAACCAGAGCAGCCTCTTTAAAATGTTTTGCCATTTTGTAGGAAGCTCTCTTTTATATTTTTAAGGGAGGGAGTGAATACCTGGGAGCAAAAAAGAAAAAAAAACCACAACTTAATGTGCTTGGAATTTATTTCTAGTCTTGTACAATATTTCCCCCTCCAAGTACTGTGGGAAAATGTTCCTATCTCAGACTCTTCAGGTGCTTTCTATAGGAAAAGGACTATCAGAAATAGTGTGTGGACAGTCTTAAACTGTAGAGTGCTGTCCTCACCAAGGTAAGGAATTCATTTTTTATTCAGTACCAGAGCAAACAGTTGTGTAAAAGCCACATAAATGGCCAGAGCATGCGTCAAATGTGCCCTCGGGCAGGCTTAACATACAGACAAGCTTTCTGAAAAATAACCTTTTTATTTTTTAAACAGATAAATGTGTTTTGAATGACTGAGCTAGGAAAATTTTCTTTCACAGCATCTCCTCTCCATGTTCTCAGCACTGGGTATTATATGAAAAGATAAGATAAGAAAAGAAAGCAACACACCACCCTAGTGCTGTGGAGAGAGGAACTTTAATGAACCACTAAAGTGCTATTTCACTCGTAAAGAAGTGCCTCCTGGAATTTTTCCAACTGAACTCCGTCACTAAATCCAAGCAAACAGAATATTAAGCTTTCATGAAGTCAGCACAGAAATGTATATGATTTGAACATGACCATAATTATGTTGTATCCAAATAGTCTGCTTCCTTTATGAACAAATGCACTTGAAGCACAGGAGCACAGACCTCTGTGGGGACATGTAACAAAAAGGCACATGGCGGAAATAAAGGTTCTGTATATAACAACCAAAACACATCCGATAGGTTGTGAAGTATAATGTTTGTCTCAGAGATACTCAGTGACCCTTAGAGTGCGTAATTTGTGACATTGGCCTTTTCCCTTGCAACATACGGTCGTCACAGATATGCCACATCATCTGCTGTCAGCCTGGTAGGATCTGAACACCTCCCAAGTTCTCCAAGGAAATTCAACTCCATGCTTTTCCCAGGATTTAATATCTCCCTCTGGCATTTCATTCACCATCTCTTGGCACATTACTAATCATCCAGATCCAGGGCTTTGCTGCCTTCAATATTTTTGCAGTGATAAATTTTGCCATGTTGGGATTTCCTTCTTCCTATTTTCTTCTTTTGATTTCAGTCTGTTGAACCTGTTTCTTGCCTGTTCACAAATCGAGGAATTCCTGACCACTAGTACTCCCACTGGTTTTAGTCTCTTATTTTCCAACCAAAATGAAACTCCAGGTGAATACGTAGCTATTAAATATTCTACATCTCTGGCTGCCTGCTGCAAGAGATACACTGAAAGCATAAGGGACTTTACTAATCTCAGCCCCACAGTGCTGCCAGCTTTGTTTTGTCCAAAAAACAGGAATCTTCAATAAATGTTGACAATGATGTTTTGGCTTCTTCGTGTTTTTCCTTCATCCCATGGAAAGAAAATATTCAAAATATTCAAGAATGCTGCTAGATTTTATTCACTCATTAAAGTTCTTTTGTTGCATTATGTCAAGTGAAATGCTATTTTGCTGCATAACATACATATTTAAATTGGCTCTGATTCAGTAAAGCACAGCAGCACATGCATAACTTTAACATAAATGTGTCTCCCCCCCGCCACCCATGCTTACAGTCAGCTTCTTATTTAGGTACCTTGCTGAATCAGAGTTTTAGGCTTACAATAAAACACATTTATCCCTCATGTAACACCAATTGATTGCAGTGATGTTATGCTGAAGAGAGAGATTTTTAGGCCCATACTTTGGTCTCACTGAAGTAGTAAGTATTTTCAATTCAGGATCTAGGTTGTACTGCAGTGGTTCCTAATTCATTCAGTCATATAAATAGGCCCAGGATGGCTACGAATATAAAATAGTAATACAAGTATAAAATATACAAAAATAAAAACCCAATAAAATATAAGCTATATAAAAGTATAAAAGCCCAGTTAAAACAACAAATCCCCAAACCCTGTCCCCGCTGCCAAATGCCTGAATAAATAAGTCTTACATTGTCTCCCAAAAATGCTCAGCCTTGGGCTATGGACAGAGTCAGCTGTAAGCAGGACCAGCAGGGACCCTAGTCCTGGCCCTGGCCTCACAGTCAGAGGGGGTTCCCCAGGGAAGCCAGTCCCACTACCCTTAGAACCTGTGCCCCTGACGTCCTGGGACAAGCTATTTAAGGTGGGGCTCTCTCCCCATCGATGGGTATTTTTAAACATGAGGGGGCTCCTCCACCCACCATGCTTTGATCCTGCCTGGGGAGAGAGCCCTCACTCCAGGCAGGGGCAGACTCCATTGCGGAACAAACATGCTGGCAGCTGGGCCTGGAGAGGGGACAGGAAGAGGGCGGGGGATGTGTGGACCTGGGTCCACATGGCCCCGCTCCCTGCACTGCTCAGAGCAGCCCCACCTCCTCCCTGACAGGTGGGTGCGGCAGCCTATGAGGCCATTGTGGCTGCCCAGAAAAGTTCCAGTCATGGCCCGGAGTTAGGTAGAGCAGGCCAACAGACGTGACAGACCACTCTACCATGGTCTGAGGAAGCCTTCCCTGGACCATGGCAGGGCTAAATCTGGGATGTGCGCTGGCAGGGAACCCAGTGCACAACCCAGGGTTAGTCCTGCCACAGTCTGTGGCCATGCCAGGGTAGGCGTGGCCATCTGTGGTAGCGTCACATTTGAAAATAGCCTATGACTCTTATCCCACAGGGTGGCTGCTTCCCATGGAGACTTATCGCCCACCCCCTCATCATCTCACCTACTACTAGGGTGTGGGCCAGCAGGGCTCTGCAGGAAGGGGTTAAAGATGGGGTTAGAGATGGTGGGGTCATGGGCCCTGGCATTTTATTTTCACACTGGCCCTCACAAATTCTAAGGCTGGCCCTGGCCATGAACAATTTCTGGGGGAAGGAAATTCTGGAGCTGAGGAACAGCAACTGAGAACACCCCTCTATGTGCCTGTCTCATATGAACATGGTGCAGTGATAGAACTTGCAAACATACTGCATATATATTAAGGTTCCGGCTGACCTTAGGGAACACTATGGAATATAGGGGAGGAGAAAATCTTATCTATGTAGGGGCCAAATAATTCAGGGCTTCATAGGTCAAGCCCAGAACCTTGAATTGTGCCTGGAATGGTATTGGAAGCTAGTGCAGACTCTAGAGCACCACCATAATCTGCTCCTGACAACCCATCCCACACCAGAAGGCAAGCTGTCATCCCCAGCAGCAGCCCTCAAACAGTCTTCAAAGGTAGCCCCACAGAGAATATATTGAGTATATTGGAGTAATCTAGCCTCAAAATTACTAAAATGTGCATGGTGGTGGTCAGGTTCATATCTGAAATAAAAGGTTACAGCCTTCTCACCAGATGGCGTTGGTGAAAAGCACTCCTGACCATCACTGTAACCTGACATTTCAGAAGCAGCAAGAGCTCCAAGAGCACCCCAAAGCTGCAAACCTCAATAACCAGAATTTCTGGAGCCCCTCAGTGACTCAGGATCCCTTCAATGACCCTGAACCCAGGTAACCAGGCCATCCATCCATCATCATGTCAGTCTTGTCCGGATTCAGCTGCAATTGGCTTGTCTGCATCCACTCCCCAAAAGCAGCCAAGCACTGAGTAAGCACCAAGTCTGCTAGACCCAACAACAACAGTTCTGAGAGTTGAAAACTTGAAGCAGTGGAGATGAAAAAAGAGTATGAAGAAAGATTCAGTGGAGGGATAGTCAGATCATCTGGGTAGGAAAGATGATCGTAGTAGTTGGAATGGTCAGGAGTGGGACTAATATATGTATAGGGGATGTCACTCAGGCTGCTTTTAGATGAGCGGGTCGCCGTTGCGCAAGCCGCTAGCGCAATGTTTCAAATTCCTGCGATGCGGGATTAGACGAGACGGCCGGCAGGGATCATGTGCGTAGAAGGCGGTTGCGCATTCTTTGCCAACCGCGAATTAAATACCTCCCAATCGAGTGGGTCGTGCAATGTCTAAAAGCGGCCTTAGAGAGGATTAGGTTGCAAAGTTCAAGAAAGAATAAAACGATGGCTGGAACAAGATAGAGGAATAAAAGAGGCTATTTATTTGTCCAGGAATTTGACAGGTAGGGTTATGATTTAGCAGGTTTTGTGGATATTTTATATGGTTTTATAGAATATTTTATGAAAAAGAGAAACAGAGCTGGGTGTCATCAGCATACTGGTAGCATCACACCCCAAATCTATACACGATCTCTTCCAGTGGCTTCTGATACACATTGAGCAGGAGAGGGGGCACAAGATGAAGCCCCACAGAGGAGGTTCCAGGGGACTATAAGTAATTGCCCAACACCACCCATTGGGAGCCAGGGGTGGTTTTCACCAGCCAAGAATCTAATTCACAAATGGTTGCCCACAATGCTCCAAATGCACCCTCTGCAGGTGGGTGACACCAATTAAAATTGATCCAAATAAAGGGGACAAGACTGAGCTTCTACAACCCCAAACTCTCGCTCTGCAGTAAATTAACACCCCACAATAACATTGGTTATTTTGACTGTATGAACACATTTTCAGATTTAATTGTAATACTTCACCCCAGACAGCCACAAGGAGATGCAAAATATATAAAATATTAACTGGGAATGTGACCTCATCTGCAGATAATGTGACTCCACTTGGACTCACAACAGCACATAAGGTATTTTTAGACGTGACACCCCCGCCCATGGCCACGCTTACCTGCCTGATGTTTACTATGGGTGGCTGCACCTGGGATGTGTGCTGGGCTCCCTTCCAGGGAACATCCCGGGTTAAGCCCTGCCATGGACCAGGGAAGCCTACCCCGGACCGTGGTAGAGCGGGCCATCACATCTGATGGCCTGTTCTACCTAACCCCAGTCGGTGGCCAGAGCAGTTGTGGGCGGGTGCAGCTGCCGCATCCACCTGTCAATGAGGAGGCGGGGCCGTGCTGAGGAGCGTGGGGGGCGGGACCATGTAGACCCACATCCTCATCTCCCCCGCCCTCTCCCCGCCCCCTTCCCAGCTCCACCCGCCGGAATGTTTGTTCGGTGGCTGGGCAGACCCCTGCCCGGGGTGGCAGGGCTCACCCCAGGGCGTGACGGCTTTCGAGCCGTCACATCTGAAAATACCCATTCTAACCAGGGAACCTCTGCTCTAATGTTTGGTGGGTTGTTGGTTTCCCAGTGTGGTAAAGGAACTGATTTATTACTATCTGATCTTATTTAAATACATATTATAGTGAAATCATCTTGCCCTCTACATGTTTTCAGTTCTATTTAAGATTAATGCCTTGTCCATTGGTATAACTGAGAGAAACATCTGGTGTTTCTCTTTTAATTAGTGGCAGCTGCTCTTAAAATGTTTGGTAGAGTGGGGAGAATGGGACCCCTGAGGAGAGGGGACACAATATATCCCAAATCAATGGCCACAGGTAGATACCCAGCTCCCTCACAGATTCTCACCCGCAACCCCTCACACAGCCTCGAGTCCTCCACAATCACACTCATATTACACAGTTCCCTCACACAGAACCCTTGCCCCCTCACACATACCGCTGCTGTCTCAGGACTGCAATGGGGCTGGATTCACTCCAGCTTTTAGCAGCTGCAAGCAAGTTCTGTGCTGTGCCACGCCTGCCTACAGCTCCCTCTGCTCAGGCTGCTGTGCTCTAGATGGAGCACAGAGAGGGGCAGCTCAGTATCTAGCCCCTCTCTGCATTCCATCCACAGCACAGCAAATTGTGCTTGGGGAGCTGTGAGCAGGTGCAGCATGGAGCTTGCTCACAGCTGTGCAGAGCTAGCTTGGATCCAGCCCTGTCAGAGTTCTCAGAAAGTGGTAGCAACAGGGTGTCTATTCCCTGAAGAGGTGCTGTGAAGCTAGGGAAAGCAGCTCGTCTATAAGGGCAGGGTTGTTTCCTGTTAGTCCTTGTGGATAAGCGGCCACTGCCTTTGCCAACTGAATTCTTATCCACTCAGAAGCCATATTACAGACTAAAATGGAAACATAGTATCTGAAACTGCTCAAACTCTGGGCATCTGGATCTGAATTTTGTGACATGGACTGTCCTGAATATCATTCTATAAAACCACATAAAATACCCACAAAACCTGCCAAATCCTAACCCTGCCTGTCAAATTCCTGGACAAATAAATAGGCCTTACATTGCTTCCTTTATTCCTGTATCTTGTTCCATCCATAGTTTTATTCGTTCTTGAACTTTGCAGCCGAATCCTCTCTAATTGACATATTTGCCCCACTCCTGACCACTCCAGCTACTACAATCATCTTTCCTACCAGTTGATCTGACCATCCCGCCACTGAATCTTTCTTCATACTTCTTTTCCACCTCCACTGTTTCACGTTTTCAACTCTGGGAACTGTTGTTGGGCATAGAGATAGGGCTGCAAGCACCCATTCAGTTTTCACCAGCAGTCCAGCAATCAGGGGTCTCAATCTGGTGACCATCTTAGTATGCCAAATGCCCAGAAACTGAAGCCATGAACTACCACCACCATCTGTGATCATGGTATCCCTGACTCCACTCCCTGCTTCTATCTCTGCTATACCCCATCCTGCTCCTTTGTGCTACCCTGCACCCCTCTGCCCCTATTTTTTATTAGCGTAGCCTCAATGTCAGGCAATGGGCTATTTTTAACTTGTATAAATTCACAACCACATGCACATTTATGCAAATTAGCACATCCCATTTTCCCCCCTCTGGGAGAGACAGCAAACCTACATAGTTGGCCCGGTACCGAAAACAACCCATTCATCCCCCACCGGGATGACCCCGTCACGCCATATCAGACGTGCTGGGGGATCCTGGCGGGGAATCTGGGAGGGGGCGGGGCCACATGGCGCAACGTGTGGCTGCACGGCCCCGCCCCCTCCACGCTCCCCGCAGCCCGCCCTCTGGGGAGACGGGCGGGCGGCGGGACCAATGCGGCCGCAGCGTCTGGCCAACTTTGCCACGGCCCGGGAACCTGCCGGTGATCCCGGGCCGTGGTGCCTGGACAGACGTGATTTTTTTTTTTGTCCCCGCTGGGGATCACTTTCACCACGCTTCCCGGGAAAGTCCCCCGGGGAGCCCGGGAAGCATGGTTGAAATTGACCCCATGTGCAGATTGACCGTAGCGAACATCTGGCGGCCGCCAAACAGACGTTCGAGGCACAGTGACCACAGGTGGATATTCACCATGGTTCACTGTGATCTCGTAACGTCTGAAATCACCCATAGTCACCTTGAGTTGCTCTTAGCGAGAGGGGTAGGGGAAATAAATAAATAAATAAAATAGTAAGCTTATTAACCACCACCTTCATCACCTCCCACCCTGTTTTCACTTCTGCCCATACGAATGGTATATTTAATCTGCATGGGGATCCTAAAGTTTACCAGTCCCATAGGATTTCAACTCTCACCATGAAAAAAGCATGATTTTTTAAAAGCTGGATTTGTCTCATTCTAGTATAAGATTTAAATCTGGTAATTATGGAACTATTTCAAGGTTTGTAATAAAATTCCACTTCCATGGTTACACAGAAGCAATGAATCATGTTTTGTGAGTAAGCAAAAATTTCTACATCCAGAACACAATTGGAGACAGCCTGGTATGCTTTGTTGCTCTCAGCTAAGCTACATATGGGACTTCTGATGTGATCATTCGCATCCACTCTGATTGCCAATCCAACATCTGCTTTCACCATATTGGACAGTGAATATTTTAGATCAACAACTGAAATCCAGATGTGCTTGTGTCATGAACTCTATGCACTCTACTTGGAATTATTGGTGTTTAAAAAGAAGAATTAAAAAATGTACTCAAGTGTGCTGTGCTGACCTGAAATGAGCGTGATGTATTATGGAGTTTCTGTGGTACCCTCTAGACACCTGGGTCCAAGCTTCCTCCTTGTTCATATCACCCTTGGCAAGGGGATTGTACAAAAGGCTGCTTCCATCCTCAAGGCAATGAGTGGAAGTATAAGATAAAATGATTGCTAGGCAGGCTTTCACCTGAGCCATCATTTCCCCTTTCCAGCAACAATTTTCTTCCGTATTAGCAGTTTCTTTCTTGTAGCCCTATCCCTGTCTTGTAGTCCTCTCCCTTTGACAATCACACAGGATTTTACATCCACTTCTGAATTAAACCTATTCAACAACTGTGCTTTCTGAAATGTTAATTCCACACTCAAGATGATTTTGAAAGGAATTCTATTTTTCTTTCTTCACAACATGCAATGCTTTATTAATAACACAGGGTTAATTGTTTCCCTTGAGCACCTCTCATCCTCAGGTTTCACCCACGTCATCCAGCACAGTGGGCTTTGTGGGACAGACAGGGAAGGAGGGGACACATCAGTGGCCAGACTAGGGAGAAGAGCATGATGGATCCCAGCAAGACTATGTCAACAGAATGGTTTCAAGAGAATTTCCTAAAAGAATTACCATTAATATTCATACAGGACTGCTAGAGATTCTAGGGGTATTGCCTAGCATCTGATCCACTAAATGATCAGGAAACAAAAGGCGTGCTCTCAGAGATGACAAGGCTATTACTGAGAAACTAAATCAGTTCTTTGCATCAGTTTTTACTGCAAAAGGATATGTTTTGGGGGTGATTCTGTAGCAGGATTCCACTTTACTGTGGATAGGTTTGTGCAGGATCAAGGCCTCAGGAGGACAGACACTCGAGGATTAGAAGTCAAAATGTCAGTTTATTCACAATTTATAGTTCATAGGCCAGCTCCCAAGCCTCTGGCCAGTGAACATGGCCGGAGGAAGCTCCGGAGGAAGCTCGCCTGGCCCCTAGCCTGTTGACACTCTGGAGAAGCTGCAAAACCTGGCTGTTCACCCAGGCCTTTGGGGAGGGTGAGGGGTTGTTAGCTCCCCCACCTTATCTATTATTTACCCATTATTTATTATATTTAGCCCTGTTTTAATTTAATTACTGGATGTTTTAAATTGTTTTTATTGTGTTTTTATGTTGGAAGCTGCCCCGGGCAGCTTTAGCAGGAGGGGCGGGGTAAAAATCTATTAAATAAATAAATAAATAAATAAATAAAACATCATCTTGGCTACACACAATCCAGCGCAGCCCCATTCAGCCCTCTGGCCAGTTAACATTAGCACACCTTATCTTCTTGTATCCAGCATCCTTCCTTCAGGGTCCGCCAGGTCAGCATCCCTTAAAACAGCCTCCCAGGAGATGTTCACACTCATCTGGGATCAGGAACAGACTGCCTTCTGCTTCCTCTGCTGTCTTCTTTTATATAGGTAGCCACGCCCATCTACTTCCTGTTTCCTGCCCAGGGGCCATCTTAGGTAGTTCTCTTATGGCAGGTGCCATCTTGTGGCCCGCTTAAAGTATACCAACCTTACTGTGGCCTACTCTGCCACAGATATCCATGCCAGAAATATATTTTGTTAGTGAGGAATCTGAGAAATTATCTGAAATTAGTGTCATGCCAGAAGAGGTTTTTTTGCATATCAATAATTTAAACAGTAACAAGTCCCTAAGGCCTGGTGGTATTCATCTTAGGGTACTGAAATAATTTAAATTTAAAATTGTTGAACTACTATCAGTAATATGTAACATCGTTAAAATCCTCTTCTGTACCAGAAGACTGGAGGTTAGCAAATGTAATCCCAATTTTTAAGAAGGGCTCCAGAGGTGATGCTGGAAATGACAGACCGGTAAGCCTGTCATCAGTAATGGGCAAACTGGTGGAGACCATTGTTAAAAACAGAATTACTAGGCAAATTGATAAGCATGATTTGATGGGTAAAAACCAGCACAGCTTTAGCAAAGGGAAGTCATGTCTCACTAATGTATTTGAATTTTATGAGATTGTTAATAAGCCTGTGGTCCAGTTGATAACAGTATATTTGGATTTTCAAAAACCCTCACCAGAGACTCCTGATAATAGTATATTTTGATTGACAAAGACCCTCACCAGAGACTCCTGAGCAAACTAAGTAGTCAAGGGACAAAAAGAAAAATCCTGCCATGGATTGGTAGCTGGTAAAAGATAGGAAATGAAAGGTAGGAATAAATGGCAGGGGCGGCTGGCCCCCCAGGAAATATGGGGCACTGCCCCTCTGCCGCCGCTGCAAGAAGAAAAAAAAACCCCGTGCCACTGCTGCTTCTGACAGCACCATCGCAGCAGCCTCTGACTTTGCTTCAGAGGCTGCTGCGCCGTGGCGCTGTCAGTTCTTACTTCCGGGATCCACTCCTGAGGAGTGGGTCCCAGAAGGGTGAAAAAAGCTAAACCCAACCACGTTTTCCATTGAAAACGCGATTTGGGTGGCTGAGCTCCTCTGTCCACAGCACGTATAGGATGTGCTGTGGAGGGAGGGGCTAGGTTTTCCATTGCGCTCAATGGGCACAAGGAAAGCTCTCACCAGGGCGCTTGATGAAATGCCCTGGTGAGATGCCTAGTTGGGCTGGGCGCCTGAGGCAGGGAGCAGCACGCATGCGCGCTTGTCCCTGCCTCACATGCTGAATATGGCTGCTGGTGCAAATTGCGCGCCACCAGGCCAGCTGCTTCCCTGCCGCTGCCCCTTGCCACTCCCCCCCCAATCTGCTGCTCAGAGCGGAGGGGAGTGCCAAGGCAGGGAACTATTTTGTGTGTGTGTGTGTGTTTAATTGTCCAGGCATCCTGCCTCTGTGGAGGAGAGCAGGACACGCGGGCAATTAAAAAAAAAATCCCTAAAGTCCCCCCCCGCCTGCAGCCCGGGACGATGGAGACCACCAGAGCCAGCAGGTAAGATATCCCTCCCATCCTCACCGCACCCTCCCCCCGCACCNCCCTGCATCCTCCCCCAAGGCTGTTTCCCACTACCACCCTGCATCCCCCTAGGCTGTTTCCCCCCCCCCCCCCCCCCCCCCCCCCCCCCCCCTCCCCCCCCCCCCCCCCCCCCCCCCTAGGCTTTGCCTCCCCCCCCCACCCCACCACCCATAGGCTTTTCCTCCCCACCCCCGCACCCTCCCCTGAGGCTTCCTCCCCCCCTGCACCCTGGGCTGGGAATCGGGGAGGGGGTGGCTTAACATTGCCTTTAAATGGTGTGCTTTGCTTGCTCTGTTTGCATGATGACATTTTGTAAATGTGTGGGTCCACTGGTTGTGTGGCTACTCTTTTTTAAAATGGTCCCTTGTGGTTTTTGTTCACTTGATGTCATGATGTGGAGTATGAAATGCTACAAATTTGTGATGCTTCTGATAAAACTGAGCGTTTGAAATCCCGAGATGTATCTGACAGTCTGGTGATCTTAGGAAGTTAGGTATGTTCACAATGCTGGAAATTTGATGATTTTGGGTTTATACATTATTTATTTTAAGCTTGATGTGCATGTAGACTGTGTTTTCTTCCATCCAATGTTAACCCTGGGAACTCCTTGCCGTTGGGTTATGCCATGCCACTGGCCTACCATCCCCCTGGCTCTGCCCCTAGGCCCGCCAGCCTGGCCTTACTGCCCCAGTGCCCCTCCAACATCAAAACCCACCAGCCGCCCCTGATAAATGCTCATTTTTTCAGTTGGAGAGAGGTAAACAGCAGGGTATCTCAGGGGTCAGTACTGAGACCAGTACTAGGATTAGTACAGTACAAACAGTATTGTTTTACATATTCATTAATGATATGGAAAAAGAGGTAAAGAGTCAGGTGGCTCAATTTGCAGATGTCACCAAATTATTCAGGGTAGTTAAGACCCAGACAGACTGTGAGGAACTACAGCTGGATCTTGCATGACTAGGTGAATCTGCAATAAAATGGCAAATGAAATTCTATGTTGATAAGTGCAAGGTGATGCACATAGGGAAAAATAATCCCAACTTTACATACACAGTGCTAGGTTCTGATCTGGGTGTAACCACTCAGAAGAAAGATCTTGGAGTCAATCGGTGCAATCCAACACCTCATAATAAACTGTGCCTATGGCAGGCAAAGTTAACTTATGACGGCGAACATTTGCACATGTGCGCCCCCTGTGCAGCAAGCCCCTTGGTGTAACAGGCGCCCCTGCCGATACAACACACACACCCCAAGCCCACACACCATGCAGCCTGGGGTGTGTGGGCTTGGGGGTGGTGGTGGTCATATCAGCAGGGGCACCCAGTTGCGTTGAGTGACTTGCTCCATGGGGGATGCATAAATGTGTGCCACTACCAGGCCGGACATTGCACTGGTGGGCCACGTACGCAGCCTGTTGGATTTCACCCAATGTGCATAGTTCTTTGAAGACATCAGCTCAGAGTGTGGTAGCAGTCAAAAAGGCAAACTGAATGCTAGGCATTATTGCAAAAAAATACAATATAAAAGGAAAAATATCATAATGCCACTGTATAAATCTTTGGTATGACCCCACGTTGAATATTGTGTGCACTTCTGATCGCACCATCTCAGGAAAGATATGATAGAGTTCAGAGAAGGGCAACAAGGATGATCAAAGGAATGGATCAAATTCCATATACCCAGGAGACAAAATCGTGGTGGTGTTTTTTTAAAAAACAACAGACAGAGTGCTGTAAAAGGTTGGCCTCCAAAAATCATATCTATATATATTTAGGATCACAACCTGGTTGGACAACTTTGTAATTAAGCTGCTGGAATTTTATAAATAGGTCCTTATACTACATGACCCTATAAATGGAATAGGTGCCTTTTGCGATCATCATTATTTATTTTATTATTATTATTATTAGCAAGCATTTATATAGCACCAGCAATGTGCCTGGCGCTTTACAAAGTAACTAATGGAATAGACATGGTCCCTGCCCTAAGACTTACAATCTGAGAGACAGAGGGGGGCGGGGAGACGAAGGAAGGGGAACAGAAGGAGAGACAAGTGGTTTCACATTTATGAAGACACAGGGTCCCAGGTGCATGTACTTGGCTTGGTTACATTGAGAATGATGGCTGGCTGGTCCATGTGGTGAGGATATGAGTACACAGACCTCAGGTAACAGATTGTACTGGATGGAGGGTATCAGCAGGAGTTAGGTGAGGGGAGCGAGGAGTCAGGGAGAGCAGAGCGGAAGAGGTGGGTCTTGAGGAGGGATTTGAAGGTATGAAAGGAGGGGGCAAGGTGAATGTGGGAAGGGAGGGAATTCCAGGTGTGTGTGGCAGCTAGGGAGAAGGGACGAAGGCGGTTAGGGGAGCAGGGGAGGTGTGGGAGGGAGAGAGGGGAGAGAGAAGGAGCGGAGTTCATGGACTGGAGTACGGAGGGAAATTAGCGCAAAGAGGAAGGGGGGAGCAAGGTTGTGAAGAACTTTATAGGTGAAGACTAGGAGCTTGTGCAGGATTCATTCAGGAAGGGGGAACCAGTGAAGAGAGGAGAGGAGGGGCTGCACTTGGTCAAAGCAACGGGTGAGGTGGATGATCCTAGCAGCAGAGTTTTGGACAGAGATAAGGGGAGAAAGGGGAGAGCGGGGGAGGCCAGTAAGAAGGAGGTTACAGCAATCGAGGTGAAAGATGACCAGAGCATGAAAAACGGTTTTGGCAGAGGAGACAAAGAGAAAAGGGTGAATCTTAGCAATGTTATGGAGGGAGAAGCGACAGGATTTGGCAACAGAGACAATGTAGGGTTTAAAAGAAAGGGGTGAGACAAAGATGAAGCCTAG